>RJVU01014303.1:122344-169404 GCA_003731715.1 Anabarilius grahami | reverse complement strand
CTAGTCAGTCTGAGTTGAAAATGGTGACTTTGCCCATATTACTAAGAGGTCGGTACTTTCAGGCAATGGTGGACACAGGGAGCACCCTGTCTCTAATTCAAGAGTCCTGTTATAACCAGCTGAAAGGACAAGACCAGTGGAACCCAAGCAAAGGACAGACATTCATGTTAGCCAATGGTCAAGTGCATTCTTCCATAGGCATGACTAACTGGGAATGTGAGCTGCAAGGACAAAAGCTCAAACTGACATTATATGTGCTGAGAGATTCAGATCTGACAGTACCAATAATTCTGGGTATGGACTTTTTAACTTCTGCTGGGATTATGCTGGATTTCCGAAGGGCCCAGTATGGCATAGTATCTCAAGAGGAAAGTGAGAGTGAGAAGTTTCCCCTTTTGCCATCTAAGTCCTTTACCAACTACTTGGTTTCATTTTATCTTGCTTTGCCTGGTGGAGAAGTATCACCAGAAGTCTCATTGGCTGTTCAACAACTAGCATTCAAAGCTGATACCACCTCAGAGTTCCAGTGTCACTTGGAGAAGTTGATGAGTGAATGGCCTATGGTTTGCACAAATGAGGTGGGACACTCTTCAGTAATCAAGCATTGCATCAACACTATAGGTGAAGTTCCACTTCGTAAGAGAGCATATCGTGTATCTGTGGAGAAACAACAATTCATTGACAAAGAGATTAAGGAGATGTTAACCAATAATATAATTAGACCTTCCAACTCACCATGGGCTTCTCCTGTTGTTATTGTTCCCAAAAAGGACGGTGGATCTAGGTTTTGTGTGGACTTCCGAGGATTGAACTCAAAAACTTACTTGGATGCTTATCCGATGCCCCAAATCCAGGATATTTTGGGATCTTTACATGGAGCAAGAATTTTCAGTTGATCCCTCCTTCAAAATTTGTATAGCTGTTTTTTTGTTGGCGAGACAGAGAGTCAGTTATAATACTATAATGTGTAAAGTAAATATCGATTAATCCTTATTAAAGCTAAAGAAGTTATTCAGTCAAGAGCAGATTTTTACATTTAATTTTATTTCAGTTAACATTTATTTTAAGTAACGTTAACTGTGTAGTTAACTATGATAACACTATTGTAATGTTTTACCAAATGGTCTTAGTATCACGGGCGTAGAATATGCAGGGGATGTGTTCCCCGCACTTTTAATAAAACATATATTTGTGCCCTGCACTTTTTCATTGGACAAGTGTGTTCACATAGAGGTTTTCATGGGGCAATGTGTATGTATAAATCTAGATTTACTAGATTTAATCTAGTTCCCTCCTTCAGGGAACAAGGGTTACATACGTAACTGAGACGTTCCTTTTCAGTCAGTTTGGCGTTACATCAGAACTGAACTGAGAAATCGGGATCCCTACCAAAACACCATTGCCTAGCCTGCAGCTCTACCTATATCTTTCAGTGAGGCGCCATACACCAGCTCCCAAGAGGAAGCAACAGCCCTGGTAGAGTGAGTTCTCAACGGCACGCCTTGGGTCCGGTATGCCAAGATGATGGCATCCACTTTTCAGTGGCCAACTTCTGCTTAGAGACAGCCTTTCCTTTCTGCTGGCCTCCTTAACATACAAACAGCTGCTCTGAGGTCCTGAAGCTCTGCATTCGGTCCACATACAGGTGCAAAGCGCAGACGGGACAGAGCAAAGCAAGGGCTGGGTCTGCCTCCTCCAGGGGCAGCACTTGCAGGTTCACCACCTGGTCCCTGAAAGGAGTGGTGGGAACCTTGGGCACATATTCGGGCTGGAGAGTTAGCTGGCCCGAATTCCAGGCACGATTCATTGACCAAAAATGCTTGCAGGTCCCCCCTACCCTCTTGATGGAAGCCAGCACTGTCAGGAGCACTGTCTTAATTGACAGAATTTTAAGCTCAGTTGACTGCAGTGGTTCGAAAGAGGCACTCTGTAATGCTTTAAGGACAAATCACTCGGAGAGATCCCAAGAGGGTACGGGGTGAGAGCGAGGAGGATTTAATCTTCTTGCACCCCTCAGGAACCTAGCAACCAGTCGTGCTTCCCCAAAGATTTACCATCTTCAGCAGGGGTCTGCAATTAAATTTGGCATCGGGCCAAAAAAAATCTGCCACTAGATGGTGGGCCAGAGCATAGTTAAAGTATAATTTAATAAATTAATTGAAAAATGCAACTAGAATTGCCTGTGACAGACTGTTACAGTGTATTTTGTAACTGGTTTTGTGCTGTTACTGTGTTAAATCCTGTAGTAGGAGAGTCATTAACAAAAAGCCACATTTGTGTGGTGGTGTCCGAGTTTTACACTGGATAAATTAATAAAGCAGAGTAGGGGCACGTAACCTGGCAAGTATCTTCATTTACCAACTTGCAACACAGATAGCCTTGCTAAAACATGTGGAATAGAGATAGGATGAAAACCAATTAAGAGCAGAACCAGAAACACCCTCTGTAAAGAATGAAAAAACCCAAGGTCCATTTGCGAGTGCAGGAAATAGTTTAATAAGTGAGGAATAAAGCAAGGCAAATGATCAGAAGTTGTAAGCGTCCCAAGCAGACCCCAGTTTTACAGAGACTAAGAAGGTAGAAATAATCCACACCAAACTGATCCACACGTAGAGGGTAAATGGAGAGAAGCTGGTGGAAGCAACAACAGGACATGAGCAAACAACGATCTGACAACAAACGCAGCAAAACGCAGGGCAGATATAGGAGAGGTAATGCACAGCAGGTGCAACCGTTCTGATTAACTCGTTAGGGCCAAGGTTGCTAGGCAACGCTAACAAGCAATCAAACAAGTTACAACAGCAGACAGACATGCAGAGATGAACACACAGACCCATGAACCGTGACACCCACATCTGAAAGGCGAGAAATTAGTAGATCATGGGAAACGGTATCAAAGGAGAAGCTAAGATCAAGTAGCAAAAGTATGGAGAGAGAACCAGCGTCAGCAGAGAGTAGTAAATCATTCAATACCTTTACTAGTGCACTTTCAGTACTATGCAGTGGTCGAAATTAAAAAGGATCGAAGAGATTGTTTTCAAATTGAAAAGACTGAAGCTGAGAGGCAACAGTGCTTTCCAGTAATTTGGCAATGAATGGTAAATTTGAAATCGGATGATAATTAGATAAAACTGAGGGAACAAGGTTGGGTTTTTTGAGAATTGGGGTAACTGCAGCAGTTTAAAGTGGCATAGGGAATGATGCAGAGGTAAGAGACGCATTGATGAAATGAGAAATAGGTGCAGAAATGACAGAGTGGCACAATTTTAGGAGAGGAGTAGGAGCTGGGTCAAGATGACAGGACAACGAATTAGCTTTCAAAATTAACTCCTTGATGGAAGATGGATTAGTTAATGAAAAACAAGAGATAGACTGACCAGAGAGATTGGGCGCTAAATTGAGCTTCGTAGCCTTATTAGGAAAATTTGTATTAAATAATGCTTTTTGGCCTATTACTTTTTTTTTCTTCTTTTTTTTTGTAGCAGAGACAAAACTAGATCAAGCAGATTTGTATTTTTTGAGATTTTCAAGGAAAGCAAGTAATGAACAGTAAGGCCTTTAGGACACAAAGCTCAGGAGTGTACCATGTGAAATGTGAGTAGTAGGGAGAGATCTGGGCTCAGTAGGAGCATGCTCCTGCAATATCTCAGAAATTGTAGAATGATATATCGATAATATCAGTGATTGAGAAGATACAGCATAAACATGAGAGAGGTCAGAGACAATAATGGAAGTACAGAATATCAACAGTTTTAAGATTGCAATAAGATATGATAGTCTTAGGACATTTAGTATGCACAGGCAAGTAAAGGCTAAAGTCAATAAGTTTATGATCAGAAATGCTAGTGTCAGAAGAGGAAATGGAAGAAATATCAACCCCAGATGTACATATCAGATCAAGGATGTGGCCACGCTTATGAGTAGAAAAATCAACATGCTGAGCTAAATTCAAACAGTCAAAAACCTACAGTAATTGATTAGAGTTAGAGCAGACAACATCAACATGAATATTAAAGTAACCAAGCAAATGAACAGAGGAAGACAAGGGCAGGCGAGGGTCAACAGTTCAGAAAACAAGAACAACAAAAAACAAAACAAAACAACAAAAACGCTCTAGCTGTTACAATACAGAAGCGACACGGTAATACAGGTAATGATGTTTATTGAACAACCAGAAGAGGGGACAGAGTGCAGGTAAGCAATGGCAGGTTAATATGATGGCAGATATGGATGTAGAACGGATACTTGTCTTTGTGTTGCAGGAATGGCAGATGGATGACAGACTTGAGCAGACACAGATGAACTCACGCAGAACGAGGAGATAACAAGGAGACGAGGGAACACGCTGGAGACAGGCAAGTATCTTCGGTGGAGTCCTTGAGGTAAGCAGACAGGTAAGACGGCCTCTGCCACGGGGTGCTGGTCTGTCTGGATGAGTGGCATGGAAAGTGTCAAGTAGGCTGGGGTCGAGTATATCATTCCTGGGGACCCATGAGCATTCCTCAGGACTGTAGCCCTCCCAGTCCACGAGGTACTCCAGAAAACCACCACGACGCCGGGAGTCCAAGATGTCACGCACCAGGTAGGCAGCACCATCGTCCACGATGAGAGGAAGGGGGGGGTTCCTCGGCTGCGCCAGGCTCTGTGGGAACAGAAACAGAAGGATGGTGAGGTTTTAGTAGTGAAACGTGGAATGTGGGGTTAATCTTATACTCAGGTGGGAGCTGGAGTTGGTAGGTGACGGGGTTGATCTGCCGAAGGATGGTGAAGGGGCCAATGAACCTGGGACTCAGTTTCCTACAGGGCAGGTGCATTCTGATGTCTCTTGTTGACTGCCAAACCTTCTGTCCCAGCTGGTAGTTTGGAGCGTTGGAGCGGCGAAGGTTGGCTGTCATTCTACGCCTGCGGAGGGCCCGTTGGAGCTGGTGGTGTGTGGAGTTACAGGCCCTCTCGCTCTCTCAGAACCAGTAGTCGACCGCTGGTACGTCCGAGGGTTCCCCTGACCAGGGGAACAGTGGGGGTTGGTAGCCGAGTACACACTGGAACACTCGGCCCAACCCAGGAACTGGTTCCAAAAGTCCTGGTGGCCGTGGCAGAAGGTTCGGAGGAAGCGCCTTATCCCTTCGATCTTCCGCTCCATCTGCCCATTCGTCTGTGGGTGGTATCCTGAAGAGAGGCTGACGGCCACACCTAGGAGCGCGAAGAAGGCTTTCCAGACCCTGGAGATGAACTGTGGCCCTCTGTCTGATACGATGTCCTCAGGAATCCCATAATATCTGAAAATATAGTTAAACATAAGTTCAGCAGTCTCCATGGCCGTGGGCAGTCCCCTTAAAGGGATCAGACGACATGACTTAGACAATCTGTCAACAACCACCAGTATGCAGGTACAATTGTCTGAGGCAGGGAGATCAGTAATAAAATTGACTACTAGGTGTGACCATGGATGGTTGGGAACAGGCAGAGGTTGGAGTTTTCCGGAGGGTAGATGCCGCGGACTCTTAGAGATGGAGCATTCCTTGCATCCCTGCATGTACCTCCTGACGTCCGATGCCATGTTCGGCCACCAGAAGTGTTGTTTAAGCAACGAGAGGGTTTCATTGACCCCTGGGTGGCCAGTGCCCAGTGACGTGTGAGATGCGTGAATGAGGGGAGTGCGCCGTGTCCGGGTGACGTAGAGCAACCCGGCGGAGCGTTGGTGGAGGTATTGGACTCGGGAAGAGTCTCTTCAGACCAGACTATGGGGTTTACGAAGAGCTTCTCAGACAGGATGGGCTCAGGAGTCTCAGAGCTCTCGTCAGGACTCGTTTTGCATCCCGAAGATATTCCAGGTTCTTGTGGTCAGTTAGGACAACAAACGGATGTTTGGCTCCTTCGAGCCAATGCCTCCACTCCTCGAGGGCTAGCTTGTTGGCAAGAAGCTCCCTGTTCCCGATCTCATAGTTGACCTCTGCCAGACTGCTGCTGTGATAGTACCGCTCCCACTCCGGTGGTCTAGGCGTCGACATCCACGACGAAGGGCCTTTCGGGATCAGGAAGCACCAGGAGGGGAGCGATGGTGAAGGCTTCCTTAAGAGTCTCAAAAGCTTGGGTGGCGGCTGGGTTCCAGGACAGAAACTTGGGCTTACTGTGCAGGAGGTTGGTGAGTGGAGTGGAGATGATACTGTAACCTTGAATGAAGCGTCGGTAGAAGTTAGCGACTCTAAGGAATCTTTGAAGCTCTTTTATGGTTGTGGGAATGGGCCAGTCCTTGATTGCAGATACCTTCCTCTGGTCCATCCGGATACCACTGTGATCGATGTAGTACCCAAGAAACTGCACTGAGGGCTGGTGGAAGGTACACTTTTCTGCTTTGAGGAACAGGTGGAATTCCCTCAGATGTTGCAGGACCTCCGCAATGTGGTGGCGATGGTTGGTCATGCTCCGGGAGTAAATCAGGATGTCATCGATATATACCAGGACTGACTTGTGTAGGAACTCCCGGAGCACCTCATGGATGAAGTCCTGGAATACGGAGGGGGCGTTGACAGTATATACGGCATGACCAAGTACTTGTAGTGGCCAGTAGGGGTCACAAATGCTGTCTTCCACTCATCCCCCTCACGTATCCGGATGAGGTTATACGCACTGCAGAGGTCCAACTTGGTGAACACAGTGGCACCTCGGAGATGTTCTAGGGTAGATGGGACGAGGGGAACTGGGCAACGGAATTTAACTGATCTTGTTTAAGGCTCTGTAATCAATTCAGGGCCGCAAGCCTCCGTCCTTCTTCGCCACGAAGAAAAAGCTGGAAGCAGCAGGGAAAGTAGACGGGCAGATGTAACCCTGTGAGAGTGCCTCTTGAATGTACCCCTCCATGGCCTTCTCCTCCAGGATGGAGAGGGAATAGATCTTCCCTCGGGGAACTGGCTCAGCCGCAGACAGATGAGTGTTTTCAACTTGCATAGGTTCGTGGGCTGGTTCTGTTGAGCTGACGGATTCTGGTCGGCGGAGTGTAGATGGAAATAATGGCTGGCCCTGGTACTCTTGGAGACACGACTGCATACGAGAGGCGAATCTGATGGAGAGTTGAATGAAGCGTTCCAGCCCGATGGAATCCTCATATGCAGCAAGATGCAACCGCACGCGTGGATCCAATCCTTGCCGGTAGGTGGTAATGAGGGCCTGCTCGTTCCATCCGCTAGCGGCAGAAAGGGTTCTGAATTGGAGAGCATAGTAGTTAACAGTCATTGAACCTTGTTTTAGTTGGTATAACTGCTCACCGATCGAAGAATCCCAAGCAGGTCTTCCAAAGACTTCTTTGAAGTGAGCGATGAAACTGGAGAGAGACTGAGTAATAGGATTATCCGGGACCAGAGCGGTTCAGCCCAGCGAAGCGCCTAGATTATAAACTCTACCTTAGCGTGGTCATTGGGATACAGGTGCGGTTGCATGCAGGTAATGATGTTTATTGAACAACCAGAAGAGGGGACAGAGCGCAGGTAAGCAATGGCAGGTTAATATGATGGCAGATATGGATGTAGAACGGATACTTGTCTTTGTGTTGCAGGAATGGCAGACGGATGACAGACTTGGGACTTGAGCAGACACAGTTGAACTCACGCAAGACGAGGAGACGAGGGAACATGCTGGAGACAGGTAAGTATCTTCGGTGGAGTCCTTGAGGTAAGCAGACAGGTAAGACCATGTGCAAACGAGACCGGACAGTGACCAGACAGAGCGTCTTTTGTGCTGCTATTAATGAGGGTGCTGATGGGTTGCAGGTGTGCGTGATTAAAACTCTGGTGATGACGTGCGCTGTGTCTGTGTGAGGGTAGAGCCTGGTGTGTCTGTGACACTAGCGTTGCTGTGAAAGATAAGACACTGGCTCTGTGGTGGTTCTCTAGCCCGTGGAAAGGCAAACTGGTTCTTAGAAGGCTCATCAGTCGAACCGAAAAGCACTGGCTCTGAACTAGCACCCGGTTCATGTTGGTGGAAAAGAGGTATCAGATGTCTGTTTTTTTTAAAAAAAGAAGTCTGTTTTAAGTCTCTGTCTTGGGGATCAAACAACCTCTGGTGTTGACTCATGGTTTTCCTCGTGAGACTCAAGGTGTGCTCAATGTGATCTTAAACTTGACATCTTAAGTGTTCATTCTCTAGTTTTCATGATTAAGTCAAGAAATGTAAGTTCCCTTGGCATGTGGTATCCAAATTGTATCTACATATTTGTTTAAACTCTGCCTATTTCTGTTGATAAATAATTAGCAAGCTTTGATGGCAATTAAAATATCAGCTACCCGCACAAACGTGCACTTATTTTCAGTGTATTTTTGTAACATTTTTGTAAACAATATTCCTTCTAAAGACCACGTATTTTATATAAAATAAAAAAATATATAATAAAAAAACACATTTGAGGTGATTTTTAATTAATATAAATTATATAATATGTTATATAAGTGTATAAATAAAAAAAAGTATTTAAGTTAAAAATAGAACTCACTCAGCAAAGACATTTAAAATACAAAGAATAGAGGCAATATACTATTGTATCATAAAATAGCAATATATGTGCCTCTTTGTTTAAATGAGGATGAGAAATTGAAAATGATTCATTCATATGCTGAGGTGAGGTGATGTGTTGTTGTGTCTTATATCAGGATGGCCATACGAGTGATTGTGTTTCTAACACTTACTGGACTGTGCGTCGCTGATTCCAAAGGTACGTTTAGAATAATACAAGTAAAAATGCCTGTATTTACAAATCTGTAACCATTGTGTATTATTACATATCAATCAGATTAAGTTTTTAAAATTATAGGCTAAAACATGGTAAATGAAAGCGTGATTTATTTGTTTGTTTGTTTGCTCGTTTGTATTGCTTTGAACCTGTCTTATCAATTTTTTTATTTTTTTTTCCCGCAATCAATTTCATATCACATTGAACAGGGAATCTTGCTCTTCATGCCAATGCTGTGCAGTCCTCCACAGCCCACCCACAGGGAGTTGCTCAACATGCAGTAGATGGAAACAGAGACTCAGATTATGGGAAGGGCTCATGCACTCACACTAATGTTGAGTTTAATCCATGGTGGAGAGTTGACCTTGGAAAAGTCTACAGTATAAGCAACGTTACCATCACTAATCGTGAAGACTGTTGCAAAGAGCGGCTTAAAGGAGCTCAGATTCGTATTGGTAACAGTCTGGACAACAACGGAAACAACAATGAGCTGTAAGAAATGTTTCAATTGTTCTGTCATCTTCCCATATTTATGATGTTCAATCTGGTTTAATAAAACAAAATTGAACCTCCTCCACAAACCAACCACTCAGAGAGCCACAACCATGGAGATGTACTTTACTTGAACATATTTTATTCAGACTGTGATTAGACATTTGTAAGTTTAAAACATGAACAATAATTTGTATTGTGAAGAGTGCTGTACAAAACCATTTGATTTTAATACAGTTGAATTGAATTTGTTAGATGTGCATTGTGTTGCGAGGCCTCTGGTTTTCATTTTTAACACTGTTCTTTTATTTTCTTTTCAGGGTTGCAACTATTCTCACTGCTCCCAACGGCACAGAAACATTTTCATTTGAGTCTGTTATTGGTCGATATGTCAACATTGTTTTACCTGGGAATGATGAACTCCTTACTCTGTGTGAAGTTGAGGTGTTTGCAGGTAAGAGACTGAGAGAGAAGAAAACTCTGTCATAGAATTTGTTTATGTACTTGTTACTGTGTGTATAACTGTTATTATTTTATTAACAGATAAGTACACACCACCGTACATTTGTGTTCCAAGTAAGTGTTCTTCATTACATTAAATGTTGTCAGTAACATATATAATATTCTTATTGAACATTTGGTAACCAATAAGGGATAATGTACATCAAGACAGTTATTATCGCAAAATAAACCCGCTAGCCTCAAATAAATAATTTTGGTGACAAAATATTGATTTGAGTTAAAATATTTTATTAGCTCAATTGTAATAAACACAAAACTTCCATGAAGAAAAAATATACCAAGCAAGACAAACGAACAAGTTCAAACAAATTAAACATTTAAGGAATAATGTATAGTCATGTACACCAAATAAATGATTACATGGACATTTTGATTTGAGATTAGAATGTTTTAAGTTCTTGCCTGTTTATTATCTTAGAATCCATTACAGTGTACAAAAACAATAATTCTGGCGAACATTACAGTACTTTTAATACTAAAAATACTTCAATTAAATTTTAATACTTCAATACCATCAATAACTATAACAGAGATGCACCAGTTGTGTTTGTATGAAACGAGAGAGAGCGAGTCTGTGGTGTGATACAAGAAACATCAGAGAAAGACCGGCTTCAGATGAACTGTCTGTTATACAGCGTTACTATTGATGACGGTCATTATCTGGAAATATCAGACCTCAGAATGTCACGACTGACCAATCAGAATCAAGTATTCCAGAGAGCCGTGTAATAATCATTTGCATTAAGTAGCTTAGCATTATTGTACCTATTAAATTGGAATTATACTTAAGCACTTTAAAGAAAAAAATATGTTATTGTTTATTATTTTATGTTAAACAGGGAATCTTGCTCTTGGAGCCACAGCTGTCCAGTCTTCCACATACGATGGATTAGCTGCTCAAAATGCTGTCGATGGCAACAAGAATTCAATTCGCAGTCATGGGTCATGCAGTCATACTAATGGGGACAGGGACGCCTGGTGGAGAGTTGACTTGCTGGATGTCTACAAGATAACAAGGGTCAGCATCACTAATCGTGGAGATGGTTATGTACAGAGAATAAATGGTGCTCAGATCCGTATCGGCAACAGCCTGGAAAATAATGGCAACAGTAATGAGCTGTAAGTATTGTCTCTCTCTTAATACTTACACAAATGGTTAGAAAATGAGTAAATAAGATAATATTACTTTGAATAAATCCCTATAATACAAACTTGCCTTTGACAGAAGTATATTTAATATGATTCATGATGTATTAATACGCCCCTCTCTATTTCTCTGTTACTGTGTTTCTTCACAGGGCTGCGACTGTTGTGTCCATCCCACTTGGAGACACAAAAACATTTGCTTTTGAGCCTATTAAGGGGCGATTTGTCAACATTTTTGTACCTGGGCGCAATGAACATCTCACACTGTGTGAGGTTGAGGTGTTTGCAGGTGAGTGATAAAAGGAGAGAGACATGATGTGTAGACATTTGTGCTATATGTGCTATTTATACTATGTGTACATTCCCTTAATGATTGTTTGTTCTGTTTTCATTGCCAGATTAAGTGGAATGAGATGATGTTACTCCACAGTCCACCGATCCTATAAGCAAAATAATAAACTACTGTTTTCTGAGCAATACTAATATTACACTTTTTATCATTGTTTTCATTTTACCTGTGCACCTTTTATCCTTAAGATAAAAGATAAGTTTCAGTGCACATTCTGTAAAGGTTTGAAATGGATCTTAAAATGCACCTATCTTTTACCCAACTTTGTTTATCTTTGCTTTCTACATGAATAAATGACTTCAGCATCACATGTTGTATTTCATGTTTCTGGACCAAAAAAGGCTCATTTCGATATTCACATTGAGGAGGAAGTGTAGTGTTACATAGCTACCCATCTAGAGTTGAGGAGCTGGAAACAAAGTTAAAGAATTAAATGTTTCAAAAAAGAGAAAGAAATAGAAAAACATGGAGAGAACAAGGATGTCAAACCTTCTGTCCCAGAATCAACAACACAACCACCAATTCAACCAATATTAACTTGGTCTTTTCAGTGATGTGTTTCACACTCTTGCTGCTCAGTGTGTGTTTCCCTGAGCTCTGCACTTTTGATTGACTGCAGTAATGATGCTAAAAATGCAGGTTTGATCACAGGAATAAATTACATTTTACAATAAATTCACATAGAAAACATCTATTTTACATTGTAATTATATTTCACTGTTTTACTGTATTTTTGATTAAATAAATGCAGCCTTGGTGAGCAGAAGAGATTTCTTTCAAAAACATTAAAGAGCCAAATGAGCCCTACTGTTGTCATAAAGTCTTGAAAAGGCTAGGTAGTGTACATTGTGCCGATGTTTACTTAGCGCTATCGTTCTTTCTTATTTAAAGTAAACACAACCAAACATAAAATTGAACAAATGAAAGACTGTTTACATTGAGCACACATCCTTTTCATACTGACATGACAAATCTACACAACATTTGAATAATCTTTCTTTGCCAGGAAAAGTGTTGTGATATAGGAACATACATAATATTATTATTTTAAAATTGATATGTTAGCATAACAATTGATCAGTAAATGGCTGAACTGTATCTGAATTCAACTTAAATCCTGCTAACATGTACATGCTGTGAGAAATTCACACTAACAAAGTGTTTTGTATAGAGATTTTCAGTTAATTTGCATTGTAAGATCATAATATACTGACAAGCATGAATGTAATGGATGATGTTTTTAGTTTAGCTTCCCAATCCATTCCCATGCAAAGCATGCTGGAAAATCCAGTTTTAGATGTCTATAAAAATGATCCATGTTATCCCAACTCAAAAGCATGATATATTAACTTCCACTTACAATTTTAAGTGAATTGAGTGCAATGGAATCAAACGTTGCAACTCATTTCAAATAAGTAAACTGAACAAGCAGCAAAAGTATTTGGAGTGTTTAAAGTATTATAAATATTTTATAAAATTGTACTTGCCTGCAAGTTTGTCTATTTTAAGTACTAGACTATTTCACTCAAAAGATAGAAAGTGATCAAAAAAGTGCAGATTAGTGTTATTTATTTTAATCTAAATAAAACTGGTTATTATGACTTAAAATCATTATTTTATGTCTATGCAAAAAATATTGCATAGACAGATTGCCAAAAACTCGGATATCAAATTCTGTGATTCTAAGACGAAAACATCCATGCTATTCCTGCAAAGCACGTGACATAATGCAAACATCCTGATCACAAGATCACACATTAAGTATTTGCGAACATGATAAGAAGTGCACAAGCAAGTTCTGTTCACAAGGAACAAGGAATTAATTAACTGATTAAATGTCTAACTTGAATTCACTTCATAAAAGAATCTGTGAAATGTGCAAATGTAATAATTAAATTAATCTTTTCCCACTTCTTCTTTTTTTTCTTTTCTTTTTTTTTTTGATATGAGAAGGCACAACTGCCACTGAATCAATTTACTCAACCACAATATGAGTTAATGTATTCTGCACCAATACTTCATTGTCTTCCTGTGTTGAAACAGGAATTATAAATAAATATGATTTGTATACATGAAAAGTTATCAATGAAACACTTTACAGAGCATGAGACAGATGTTTTTACCAAAACCCCCCCCCCAAAAAAACTCCATGTTTCCAGAAGAGAACAGCAGTAAAAAAGTGCAAGTCTTTGTTTATCTGAAATATTCTGATACCTGATTACATTCCAGTAACTAAATGTCAAATCACCTTTATTTGTGTAGTGCCTTTTATAATACAGACTGTTTCAAAGCTACATCACAGTGATAAACAGGAAAATAAAAATCAATTATGGAAACTCAACTATGGAGACAGTTCTCAGTTCCAGTTGACGTAATTGATGCAGCCTTTTCTAATGATATCTCCCAAGGGTAGCTTGTACAACGGTCCTAGTACTGAACCTTGTGGTACTCCATACTGAACTTGTGATTGATATAAGACCTCTTCATTTACTGCTTACTGATAATGGTCAGATAAATACAATTTGAACCACTAATGCCGACATTATTTTCGAGCCTATCCAAGACAATGTTGTGGTCGACAGTGTTGGGGGTAACGCATTACTTGAGTTATGTAATCAGATTACTTTTTTTTTTTTTAAGTAACTATTAAAGTAAAGCATTACTTTTTCAGTTTACAACAAAATTTTCAAATAAGTAATGCAAGTTACTTTTTCACATTTATTGACTGACTGCTCTCCGGTCCCCATGTTGAGAGAAATCGGGAGTAAGTGCAGATGCTTTGTGTGCGCTGTGTAAAACATGATGGTTATTGAAGTTCTAGACTAAATGTGAACATGCATTTACTCATCTCACTTGCACAAAAACATTCAGTATTCCTCAAATGAATAAAAACAGTGAAATGCAATCTCAGAATTGTATACAAACCTGTCATAATTAACTATATTAAATTACACAAATATACTTTATGCATTTAATATCACTTTATAAATCAATGTTTTTGCTGCTGATCTTCAATGATCCAATCAACCATACCAACAAGCAAAAATGACTTTAGATTAGATTTAGAAATAATATTGTTAAACTTCCTTCTCCTGTCTCCTATTCATCTAGAAAGACAGCACATCTGAAAGGTTTGTTTGAGCTGCGGCCTCTACTGTCCAGAAATAGAACTTTTTTGTTGTTATTAAAAAACAAACAAGCAAGGCCAGCCCAGGTGAGAAAAAGCAACGCAAAATGAATGTAAGACATAAGTAAAGGTTTGCAAAGTTTCATCTGAACAAACCTCAAGACTTCTGGAACAATGTCCTTTGACATTGAGACCAATATCATCGAGTGGAGCTGTTAGGATATAAACACAGCATATCAGCAAAAACACCTCTGTAACATCTGGACAAGATCAGTCTTAGCCAACCAACTTTAGAATTTTCAGAATGCTTTTAGCCTCCTGAACTGCACATGTAAATCTCGAATCAGCTCCGGCCGGTCTAGGAGAGACTGTGACTTTGGCATCTTTGTGGCCTATCAGAAGCTAAACAGAAGACCCCAGTCCCCAGCTCTGGGGACTTCAAAAGAATCACCCCATGTGGGTTAAGGACCATGTGGTCTCATTCCAGACCAGCCAAACCCCAATACACACCACACACACACACACACACACACACAGGTGTGTGGTTTCTTTGTAAAGCTCTCTTTCACTCGATCACTACTCGATTGCTCCTGTCTGCCTCTGCCTCGCTGCTAGTGTTTTGCGTCTCCGTATAGCTTTGTTTTCTCTTACTTTTATTGAATCTCTTACTTTAATTCATTGTTGCTTATATTATTATTATTGCCTACCTCATTAATCTGACGTCGCTAGCTTGTAATCTTTTAATCTAAATCGCTGTTACAACGCGTTTGCATCTCGCTAGCTTGTTAACTTGTCATCAGTCTCGCGCGCTCCTTTTTCAACGCGTTCATCAAACAGCTGTGGTAACTCGGATCAGTCTACAAACACGGTGAGTCATGTCATCTTTTCCCAGTGTTATTTCGTGTTCAGTTTGTCACATGTTCAGTATAGCTCTCTCTGTCAGCGACGAGGGATTTACATGTCATAAATGTAGGGAAATAGTCAGGCTGACAGAGAGAATCTCAGAATTAGAGACACGCATCCAAACTTTAATCGAGGATAGTAAGAATGCAGGGGCTTCAGATACTGTTTTGGATGCGACTAGCTTAGTGAACTCTGTACATTGTTCGGTTCCGGCTGTAGAGCCCGCGCAGCAGGGCACTTGGGTAACGGTGAGGCGGCCTAGCCGCGGAAAACACCACTCTTCCGTTCCAATAAGAACATCAAACAGGTTCTCCCCACTCAGTGACGCACCCACTGAGAATCCTGTTGAAAGTGCCCTAGTTATTGGCGATTCAATTACACGGAACGTGAAAATAGAGACACCAGCCACCATAGTCACATGTTTGCCGGGAGCCAGAGCACCTGACATCAAAGCAAATTTAAAAGTGCTGGCTAATGCTAATCGTAAATACTCTAAAATTATTATTCACGTCGGCACAAATGATGTTCGACTTCGCCAGTCGGAGATCACTAAAATTAACATTAAAGAGGTGTGTGAACTCGCAAGTACAATGTCAGGAGAAGTAATTTGCTCTGGTCCCCTTCCTGTTCGTAGGAGTGATGAGATAGTTAGCAGATTATCATCACTCAATGGCTGGCTGTCTAAGTGGTGTCCGCAGAATAATATAGGTTTCATAGACAATTGGAAAAGTTTTTGGGGCAGACCTGACCTGTTGAAAAGAGATGGTATTCATCCCTCTCGGGATGGTGCTGCTCTTCTCTCTAGTAATATGGCACATAGTCTTAGAACTAAAACATGACAAACTGGGGCCCAGGACAGGAAGCAGACAGACTGGCTAAACCGACCGTCTGCTAGCTGCCTCACGTTACAGAAGTCAGATAATTCCCAACACATAGAAACTCTCGCACCTAGATATTATCACATAGAGACTGTGTCTGTACTCCGAATTAGTAAAAACAAAAAACTTCCAAACCCATTTAATGGTAAAAATTTAATTGATGTTCAACAAATAAAAAATAGAGATAATAATGATAAACAAATGATAAAGCTTGGGTTGTTAAATATTAGATCACTTTCTTCAAAAGCACTTATTGTGAACGATATTATCACAGACAATAATCTAGATGTGCTGTGTTTGACAGAAACCTGGCTAAAACCGGACGATTACATTACTTTAAATGAGTCTAGCCCTCAAGGTTATGATTATAGACACAATCCTCGACAGAAAGGCAAAGGGGGAGGTGTTGCTGTAATTTATAGTAATATTTACAGTATCAGCCAGAAGTCTTTCAAATATAATTCCTTCGAAGTGATGGTGCTTTACGTAACATTATGTAAGTTGACATTTGTGCTGGCTACTGTATACAGGCCACCAGGACACCATACAGACTTTATCAAAGAAATTGCCGATTTTCTATCAGAATTAGTACTAGCTGCAGATAAAGTCCTTGTTGTTGGTGATTTTAATATCCATGTAGATAATAAAAAAGACTCATTGGGATTGGCATTTACAGACATTCTAAACTCTATTGGTGTTAGACAACACGTGTCAGGACCCACTCATTGTCGTAATCATACTTTAGATCTAATATTGTCACATGGAATCGATATTGATGCCGTTGAAATTCTGCAGCAGAGTGACGACATCTCAGATCATTATCTAGTCTCGTGTATACTACATTTAGTTAAAGCGGCTAAACTGCCTCCCTGCCATAAATATGGTAGAACCATCACTTCTACCACTAAAGATCGCTTTATAAATAATCTTCCTGATCAGTTTCATCGCCTTAGCATACCAGACAGCTTAGAAGACCTCGATGTTGCAACAGAAACTATTGCCTCTGTCTTTTCCAGCACATTAGACTCAGTTGCTCCTTTGCGTTTAAAAAAGATTAAGGAAATTAATCCAACGCCATGGTACAATGAGCACACTCGGGCCCTAAAAACAGCAGCTAGAAAAATGGAGCGCAGCTGGAAGAAAACAAAACTAGAAGTATTTCGCATTTCGTGGAGAGAGAGAATGATTGAGTACAGAAAGGCCTTAAAAACTGCTAGATCTGCCTATTTTTCAAAACTTTTAGAAGAAAATAAACACAACCCTAGGTATTTATTTGATACAGTGGCTAAATTAACAAGAAATAAAGCTTCAACTTCTGATGTTTCCAAAGAGCACAGCAGTAATGACTTTATGAACTTCTTTACTTGCAAGATTGATAATATTAGAGAAAAAATTATAACCATGCAACCGTCTACTACAGTATTGTGTCAGACAGTGCATTGTAGTGTCCCTGAAGAAAAATTCAATTCATTTACTGCTTTAGGAGAGGAAGAATTGTCTAAACTTGTTAAATCATCAAAATCATCCACATGTATGTTAGACCCTATACCGACTAAGCTATTGAAAGAGATGCTTCCAGAGGTCATAGATCCTCTTCTTAATATTGTTAATTCATCTTTATCACTAGGATACGTACCAAAAACTTTTAAGCTGGCTGTTATTAAACCTCTTATTAAAAAACCACAACTTGATCCTAGAGAATTAGTCAATTACAGGCCGATTTCAAATCTCACTTTTCTGTCAAAAATACTAGAAAAGGCAGTTTCATCACAACTATGTTCCTTTTTAGAAAGAAATAGTATCTGTGAGGATTTCCAGTCAGGATTTAGACCGTACCATAGTACTGAGACTGCTCTCATTAGAGTTACTAATGATTTGCTCTTATCATCAGATCGTGGTTGTATCTCTCTATTAGTGTTACTGGATCTTAGTGCTGCATTTGACACTATTGATCACAATATTCTTCTAAATAGACTCGAAAACTATGTTGGCATTAGTGGAATTGCATTGGCATGGTTCAAATCATACTTATCTGACCGTTATCAGTTTGTAGTAGTAAACGATGAGATGTCATATCAATCACAAGTTAAATATGGAGTACCGCAAGGCTCAGTACTAGGACCGTTGCTTTTCACTCTGTACATGCTACCCTTGGGAGATATCATTAGGAAGCATGGCGTTAGTTTTCATTGTTACGCTGATGATACTCAGCTCTATATCTCTTCGCGCCCTGACGAAACTTACCAATTCGCTAAATTAACAGAATGTATAGCTGATATAAAAAACTGGATGACCAGTAATTTCCTACTACTAAATTCAGAAAAAACAGAGATTCTAATTTTTGGACCGAAAACTTCTTCACGCAATAACCTAGAATACTGTCTAACACTTGATGGCTGCTCTGTTAAGTCTTCGTCGTCAGTTAGGAACCTGGGTGTGCTCTTTGATACCAATCTTTCATTTGAAGGCCATGTTACTAGCATCTGTAAAACCGCATTCTTCCATCTTAAAAATATATCTAAACTACGACATATGCTCTCAATGAAAAATGCAGAACAGTTAGTTCATGCGTTCATGACCTCAAGGCTAGATTACTGTAACGCTCTACTGGGTGGTTGTTCCTCCCGCTTGATAAATAAACTACAGCTCGTACAAAATGCAGCAGCTAGAGTTCTTACTAGAACTAGGAAGTATGACCATATTAGCCCAGTTCTGTCATCACTGCATTGGCTTCCTGTTAAACATCGTATAGATTTTAAAATCTTGCTAATTACTTACAAAGCACTAAATGGTTTAGCTCCCCAGTACCTAAGCGAGCTCTTAATGCATTATAGTCCTTCACGTTTATTGCGATCTCAGAATTCAGGCCAGCTGATAATACCTAGAATATCAAAATCAACCGCAGGCGGTAGATCCTTCTCCTATTTGGCACCTAAACTCTGGAACAATCTTCCTAGCATTGTTCGGGATGCAGACACACTCTGTCAGTTTAAATCTAGACTAAAAACGTATCTCTTTAACCTGGCATACACATAACACATTATCAATTTATATTTTCAAATCCGTTAAAGGATTATTAGGCTGCATAAAATAGGTCAGCCGGAACCGGGAACACTTTCTATAACACCAGATGTACTCGTTACATCAGAAAAAGAATGGCATCTACGCTAATATTAGTCTTTCTGTTTATCCCGAGGTTTACCGTAGTCAACCGGATCCGGGCCGTATCCAGCTGAGACCAAGGACCGGAGCCATGACACGACCACAACGCAGCCCTGAAGTATCAGCAGAGATCGAGTCGACTAGATCATCCATTGTGAAGGCCTCATCGACACGACAGCCAGTAGCACAGTTCCTCAACAAACCGTCCATACCGGCGTGATGAATACGATCCTCAACTGGACATGACCACAACGCAGCCCTGAAGTATCAGCAGAGATCGAGTCAACTAGATCATCCATCGTGAAGGCCTCATCGACACGACAGCCAGTAGCACAGTTCCTCAACAAACCGTCCATACCGGCGTGATGAATACGATCCTCAACTGGATATGACCACAACGCAGCCCTGAAGTATCAGCAGAGATCGAGTCAACTAGATCATCCATCGTGAAGGCCTCATCGACACGACAGCCAGTAGCACAGTTCCTCAACAAACCGTCCATACCGGCGTGATGAATACGATCCTCAACTGGATGGAACTGAAATAAACACTTTGATTGGTGCGATCCTATCAGACTTATGATAGCAACCTGATTCGTAACAAAGCACTGTTCGCCAGAGGAGAACTGGCCCCCTGACTAAGCCTGGTTTCTCCCAAGGTTTTTTTTTCTCCTTTTTAACACCTATTTGCCACTTGTTTGCCACCTGATGTCACCTGATGGAGTTTGGGTTCCTTGCCGCTGTCGCCTTTGGCTTGCTTAGTTGGGGACACTTGACATTTGACTTGACATTTGATATTCAACAGTATTCTTGACATTTAATCAACAGTGCTTCTGATCTGCCTGCATTGACACTATTCTTTAAGAGCTGCTGTGCAGCCAAAATGATGTACCAGTTATCAATGTAAAGCTGCTTTGACACAATCTACATTGTAAAAAGCGCTATATAAACAAAGGTGACTTGACTTGACTTGACTTGACAATACAGACAAAAGCACCTTCACAGAGATAAACAGGAAAAATAGCAGAATCAATTATGGCAAATACACTATGGAGACCATCCAGATACTGCTGTAAAGCTAAAAGACAGTAGTGTCATTAGTCAGTTCAGTGTTGGTTCAGTTAATAACACTGTGAAATTCATCAAATTTTGAAGCAAGTTCAGTTCAGCTTAAGAAGTTCTACAAATCAGTATCATTATTGAGCATTATTAATTCGTTACATTTATATAGCACTTTTCTGGGTACTCAAAGCGCTTTGCATATGGAAGGGGGAATCTCTTCAACCACCACCAATGTGGAGCATCCGCCTGGATGATGCGACGGCAGCCATATTGTGCCAGAATGTCCACCACACACCAGCTTATTGGTGGAGAGGAGACAGAGTGATGAAGCCAATCAGTGTATGTGGATGATTAGGAGGCTGTGATGGACAGAGGCAAATTTGGCCAGGCTGCTGGGGTTGCACCCCTACACTTTCTGGGGATTTTAATGACCACAGAGAGTCAGGACCTTGGTTTAACGTCTCATCTGAAGGACGGTGCTTTTTGACAGTATAGTGTCCCTATCAGTATACTGGGGCATTAGGACCCACACAGACCACAGGGTGAGAACCCCCTGCTGGCCTCACTAACACCTCTTCCAGCAGCAACCTAGTTTTCCCAGGAGGCCTCCCATCCAGGTACTAACCAGGCTCAGCCCTGCTTAGCTTCAGTGGGCAACCAGTCTTGGGCTACAGGGTGATATGGCTGCATTAGTCAGTTCACTGTAGATTTGGTTTCAATAACATTGTCAATGACGCAAGATGTGATTCAGTTGTAGAGCAGCTCTACTGTAGACAATAGCTCAGCTTAATTCAATTGAAGTATTTGTTCTCGTTCAATGGTTTCAGTGCGGTCGATAGATTTTTTTTTTGGCTTTCCTGTCCCCAACTAAGCAAGCCAAAGGCTACAGTGACAAGAAACCCGTACTCCATCAGGCGACAGAAGTGGAAAATTGTCTAGTCACCCAGGTCTTTGCTAAGGATCTGTCCTGAGGGCTTGTCCCATCGAGGTCTTTGATGACAGTGAAGGGTTGTGTTGTGGTTGTTCCTTGGTGCAGATCCACCATTTGGTCTGAATATGGATAAGGGTGAGATGGACAGACTAATATAATTGTAGATGTCATTCTTCTTATGGTGTCACAAGTACATTGGATGTTATGGGAAGTGTTCACGGTTCCGGCTACCCTAATTAAAGAAGCATAACTGTCTTTTAAGCGATTTTAATTATAGAAATGTGATAGTGTGTTATGTGCATGCCAGGTTAAAGAGATGGGTCTTTAATCTAGATTTACATTTACATTTATGCATTTGGCAGACGCTTTTATCCAAAGCGACTTACATTGCATTATACTATACATTTGTATCTGAGTATGTGCAATCCCTGGGATCGAACCCATGACCTTGGCATTGCTAGTGCCATGCTCTAACCACTGAGCTACAGGAAAGATTTAAACTGACAGAGTGTGTCTGCCTCCCAAACAACACTAACAAGACTTTTCCAGAGATTGTGCACTAAATGGGAAACAGATCTGCCCCTGCAGCGTCTACTTCTGCTCCGGTGCGGCCCGAGCAGCAGCTAACATCCAGGATGCAGGAAGGTGTCACAGCCCGTCTCAGCCACCACTAAACCCACCAAACAGTCTGTGAAGCAAAATCCCTGAGACAGGTGACCCAGAGATGGAGGGAGCTGCACTTGTCCAGGAGGTGGTACTGCACTGCTCCTTCCACTAGTTGGATGACCGGGCTGGGTGAAGAATCTTTTCTTCAAAGAGTTTATTTCTGTTCCACACCGGTACCCACATTTTCAAAAGAAGAGCAGTTTCCTCAATCTCTGGGTTGCATTAAGCTATGCTTCCCCACTCTCAAGCCCCCCTTCTGTCACCTGTCGTAAGGATGCGACGCCACCTCATGCATTTTCAGCCAAACCCTCAAAGGATCCATCTAACCAGGTAAGAGTTTCACCACACTCAATGGCAAATTATGCTTTTAAGTAGCTTAAAAGATAACCCTGTCCTGTGTGCGGTGATTGCGGTCCTCCCGCAATAAAGCTGGTCCCTCCAGCAAAGATGAAGTCAGGGTTCTACAGCCCATACTTCATCATACCTAGAAAGGCAGTGGGTTACGGCTGATCTTGGATCTGTGTGTCTTGAATCAGGATCTTCATAAACTTCTGTTCAAGATGCATATGCAGAAATGCATTCTCATGTGCGTTCTCCCCCAAGATCAGTTTGCAACGATCAACCAGAAGGATGCGTTCTTCCATGTTTTGATTTTGACTCGACACAGACTGTTTCTGTGGTTTACTTCTGAAGGTCAGGCATACCAGTACAAGTGGGCATTCATGTCCTCAACTATCTCGATGACTGGTTCACTCTAGCTCACTCTTGAAATTTGTTGTGTGGACACAGGGACTTGGTGCTCAGGCACCTCAGCTATTTGGGGCTTTGGGACAACTGGGAAAAGACCAATTTCTCCCCTGTACAAAGTATCTCTTTACTCAGTATGGAGTTGGATTCGGTCAACATGAAGGCACGTCTCACAGACGAGCAGTGCTGAACTGCCTGAATTCATTCAGGAACATGACAACGGTTCAACTGAAACAATTTCAGAGGCTCCTGGGGCTTATGGCATCCACAGCCACAGTCAAGGTGCTCTAATTGATGCATATAAGACCGCTTTAGCACTGGCTACACGGCAGAGTCCCGAGATGGGCATGATGCCATGGCACACATTGGGTGACCACTGCACTTTCAGCCCGTGGTCGGTCCTTGCCTTTCTACGGACCGGACTGTCCCTAGAGCAAGTGTCCAGGCACGTTGTTCTCACAAAAGATGCCTCCAGAAATAGAATCTATTGGTACTTTCACTTAGTGCAAATAGCCGCTGTCGTGTTATATTTACTGAGGGCTACATAGTTCTTCCTTATTTAATGAAAGTAAACACAACCAAAAAGTACCTAACTGCACAAATGAAAATGAATACTGTTTACACTGAGCACACAACCTTTTTAACTACAAAACAACATATTAATGTTTGTCTTGTATACCAGGAAAAGTGTTTTTAAATTTTACTCTTTTAAAATTTTAATGACATTGTATCATATTATTATATTGATCAGGACATACTGTTGAACCTCAAATCCTTAGTTTTTGGGGTTAAGAACTTACTGTTAAGGGTTTGTCAGTTAATTTGTATTATCAGATCATAATGTACAGCGTAAGAGAGTGATCACCAAACTTTCTGAGCCCAATATCCCTGTCTACGGCCCTGATGAAAGGCAAGATCTGCCTATTGAAGAGTTGAGAGAAAAAGACAGCCCAGACTGTACTTCCAACTTGAGGCATTTTATTTAGGCTAATTGTATTTGAATTACAAGAAATGCTTTGCTTTTCACCAATCCGATTCTCAGTACTCAATGCTGCCACTTTTTTGCTGGATTGGGTATTACTCAGGACCAATAAAATCTGAAACTGTGCACATTCAAGTTTAAGATCCGGAAATGGCAAAAATGTTATAAAGCACCATAAAATTTTCATGCACCGTACTATATTGCAAGTCTTCTGAAGCAGTTTGATAGCTTAATGTGTTGGACAGATGAATATTTGTTGCTACCCAACTCAACTGGTGGACAAAACTCTTTAACTGATGTTTCCGAAAATGGATAACATAAATGGATTCACATAAGTAAAACACTTGCCAATACACATGACAATAAAGCGATTTACACTTCTGTTCAAAAGTTTGGGATTGGCAAGATTTTTATTGTTTTTAAAAGAAGTCCAAGGCTGCATTTATTTGATTAAAAATACACACGCACAAACAGTAATATTGTGAAATATTATTACAATATAATTACAGTTTACTATATGAATATATTTTAAAATATATTTATTCCTGTGATCAAAGCTGCAGTTTCTAAACAAGGATTCCTAAAAAAAAATTACACAACTGTTTTCAACATTTTTAATAATCAGAAATGTTTCTTTAGCAGCAAATCAGCATATTACAATGTCAACAAGAATTTGCCTGCATTGACCACCCTGTCCTCTCTTCCTCAACTACCACCCCAGAGTCAGTCACGTCTGTTCCAGTCACCCCAGAGTCTGCCAAGTCAGTTTTAGTCACTGCTGGGTCGGCGGATATCACTGCAGTTTCGCCTGAGTTTGCAGAGTTAACTGCAAGTACCCCTGAAGTGGTCAAGCACACTTTATCAAGCCGTCAGAAGGGGAAAAAGGGAAAGGCCTGTGCTGTGCAGTCAGTTCCTGAAAGTATAACCTCCCAGTCTGTGCTTGTGAGTGAAGCTCCAGAGAGAGCTGTTCCTGAGTCTGCTCCAAAGAGGCTGTTTCAGAAAGCGTTCCAGAGAAAGCTGTTTCAGAGCCTGCTTCAGAAGAAGCTGTTTCAATTCCAGAGCCCAGTCCAGTATCGACTCCAGCCCCTGAGCACAGTTCAGTGTCGGCTCCAGCCCCTGAGCCCAGTTCAGTGTCGGCTTCAGCCCCTGAGCCCAGTCCAGTGTCCGCTTCAACCCCTGAGCCCAGTCTAGTGTCGGCTCCAGCCCCTGAGCCCAGTCTAGTGTTGGCTCCAGCCCCTGAGCCCAGTTCAGTGTCGACTCCAGCCCCTGAGCCCAGTTCAGTGTCGACTCCAGCCCCTGAGCCCAGTTCAGTGTCGGCTCCAGCCCCTGAGCCCAGTCCAGTGTCGGCTCCAGCCCCTGAGCCCAGTCCAGTGTCCGCTCCAACCCCTGAGCCCAGTCTAGTGTCAGCTCCAGCCCCTGAGCCCAGTCTAGTGTCGGCTCCAGCCCCTGAGCCCAGTTCAGTGTCGGCTCCAGCCCCTGAGCCCAGTCCAGTGTCGGCTCCAGCCCCTGAGCCCAGTCCACTGTCCGCTCCAGCCCCTGAGCCCAGTCCAGTGTCGGCTCCAGCCCCTGAGCCCAGTTCAGTGTCGGCTCCAGCCCCTGAGCCCAGTTCAGTGTCGCACCCTCTAGATTTCCGGGTTGTTATGGTTCCCCAAACCGGTACCTCTCTGGTCAGCCCCAAACTTTTTGCCTGGTCCTGTCCCCACCTGCCCACTCCTTCTGCTTCCTGGCACTAATTATATAACTTATTTCCCTTTTATAAAAAAACATCCACCATGCTGTATTCTACAATGTCTTTCCTTTGTGCAAATGTAAAAAGGTTTTGCTTTTGCAGGAGGACATGTAAAGGCAAGTAGAAATATTTTCTCAGTGTTTATATTAAAAATCTAAACTGTAATTTACATCATGTTTATACTTTATAGAAAATAGAAAAAGCCATTTTATTGTGTTTGTCATAGCTTGAACTTTTTTGACCTCTCCCCTGGATTGCAGTCTGCACTCTTCACAAAGCACACGCTAATGATGTTACAAAGAACACTCAAACTTCAGGGTGCATCTCAAGCATGCAGCACAGTCTCCAAGCCCTGTATTGAGGAGTGTGGTCTTGCATAGTCACATGATCAATGACAAAACAAAGGCTAATTTTCTGTTCAATCACTTGGGTGATTCGCTTTGCAATTTGGAATGTTCAAACCCCAAAGTAAGGTTCAAACTAGGGCTGTCACGATATAAACTTGCAGAAATGGGGACTCTTTCGTAATAGGTCCAATTTAATGTTGATTTTTCAGATATCAGATAAGACTTATTTTGTTGGGAGGGCCTTAATTCAACAATAAATAGAGCATCATTTCTGAGCACAATATTATTCAACTAGACTCTCTTCACAGACTGCTGGTGTGTATTAATACTCATATCTATGTTTAATAGCACATTTTTGGTTTAAAATGTTTTGACAGCATAATATTCCTTATATGAATAATATATTGTATAAAATTAATAAATATAGAAATTGTTTATAAAAATATTATTCTATTATATAAAAATGTATTTTGTTTAAAAGCAGATAACTGCTGAATTGTGAAGGTCTTCTGTGAGGTTGATCCGTTGATGAATTCCAGGTGAGTTGAATGTTTATGCACTCTCTACACCAGGGTAACATTATAATTGTTTTAAAAAAAAAAAGAAATTTGTTAAATACAATTTTAAAATAAATTTATCATTTTCAGTAGTGATAAATTTGCAAAACTCTTGGCACAAAACTCATAACTATTCACACTGTAACACAGCTCTTTGTTAAAAAGACTACAGTAGCTATGCTACTGTTCTTTAATTGTTGTTTCCTTTCACAAAATCATAATATCAGAGTAAGTCACATTCATACTTTGCAAAAAACTGCTAGATTAAATTACATTAAAACATCACAGTTACATATTGCACAATGAGTTTCATTAGGTGGCAATTGTTCAGTCTATCGAATGGACTTAATGTACTCTTAATGATATAGTTATACTATATCACTAAATTGACTATTGAATAAATTTGTAATTTAATACAACATGTACTATTAATAGTACAAATCATTATACCAATCACTTTTAATTAATAACAAATGTTCTGACGTAAAGAAGGCCTTGTTAGTGAAGAATCTGTTAGTGGCGTTTCTTTCAGAGCATAATATGCAATGGAGGTTTTACTAATAAAACTAAACTTTTGTTTGGACAATTCAGTCAGGGTGTAAAGATAAGGTAGTCTAGAAGTGTCTTGTTGCACTCACTGCAATCCAATAATGACAAAAGAACATTCAACAAGAATCAGTTGTATTGATAATTTGTCTCTAACAATTAAGATTTAAAAAAGGGCAAAATATGGCTAAACAATGTTTATTGCTAATAATTCTGAATAGCATTAAATAACACTGAACATTTAATACTCCTGAAATTAAAAATTATTCCTTCATATGCTGAGATGAGGTGATGTGTTGTTGTGTTTTATATCAGGATGGCCATACATGTGATTTTGTTTCTAACACTTACTGGACTGTGCGTCGCTGATTCAAAAGGTACGTTTAGAATAATACAAGTAAAACTGCCTGGATTTAAAAATCTGTAACCATTGTGTATTATTACATATAAATCAGATTTATAAAAAATATAGACTGAAATGTGGTCATTAAAAACTTGTGATTTATTTCTTTATATTTATTTGTATTACTTTGAACCTGTCTTATCCTTTTTTATCGATTAATCATATTGAACAGGGAATCTTGCTCTTAATGCCAAGGCTGTGCAGTCCTCCACATACCCGCTGGGAGATGCTGAACATGCAGTAGATGGAGACAGAGACTCAAATTACAGGAAGGGCTCCTGCTCTCAGACTAAAGCTGAGTTTAATCCATGGTGGAGAGTTGATCTTGGAAATGTCTACAGTGTACACAATGTTACCATCACTAATCTTGGAGACTGTTGCAAAGACCGGCTTATGGGAGCTCAGATTCGTATTGGTAACAGTCTGGCCAACAACGGAAACAACAATGAGCTGTAAGAAATGTTTCAATTGTTCTGTCATCTTCCCATGTTTATGATGTTCATTCTGGTTTAATAAAACAAAATTGAAGCTCCTCCACAAACCAACCACTCAGAGAGCCACAGCCATGGAGATGAAGTTTACTTGAACATATTTTATCCAGACTGTGATTAGACATTTGTAAGATCAGACTGTTTCTTGTAGCAATGCAATATAAAACATAAACAGTCATTTGTATTGTGGAGAGTGCTGTACAAAACCATTTGATTTCAATAGAGTTGAATTTTGTTAGACATGCATTGCCTCTGGTTTTCATTTTAACACTGTTCTTTATGTATTTGCAGGGCTGCAACTCTTCTCACTGTTCTTGATGGCACAAAAACATTTTCGTTTGAGTCTGTTAATGGTCGATATGTCAACATATTTTTACCTGGGAATGATGAAATCCTCACTCTGTGTGAAGTCGAGGTGTTTGCAGGTAAGAGACAGAGAGAAAAGAAAAATCTGTCATAGGATTTGTTCATGTACTTATTAATGTTTTTATAACTGTTATTATTTTATTAACAGATAAGTCCACACCACTGTACATTTGTGTTCCAAGTAAGTGTTCTTCATTACTTTGGATGTTGTTGTCAGTAACACACACCGTGCAATATTCTAACTGAACATTTGGTAACCAATAAGGGATAATGTACATCAAGACAGGGTGATTATTACATGGTTACTAGCTCAAAATATTGATTTGAGTTTAAATATTTTATTAGGTCACTTGTAATAAACACAAAACTTCTGTGAAGAAGAAAAATGAACAAGTTTAAACAAGACAAACATTTAAGGGATAGTGTACAGTCATGGACACCAAATAAATAATTACATGGCCATATTGATTTGAGATTGAGATTCGTACCTGTTTATTACAAACCTGGATGAGCTGTCTGTTATACAGTGTTACTATTGATGATGGTCATTATCTGGAATTATTGCACGGCTCTGTGAAATACTTGATTCTGATTGGTCAATCTCGCCATCCAGCGGTATGTTATTCCCTGATAACAAAATTCCCTTTTAGCACAGACTCATCCAGGTAACCGCGTTTGGTAAGCACAGTTACAAAAATAATAAACACAGTCAAATCAATATTTTGTTTACAGTTAATTAATTATGTCATCCGGTATTGCGGGCTCGCTCTCTCGTTTCATACAAATGCAGCTGCTGCCATTTTAAGTCTATTGTTTTGTTCACTGTAATGGATTAACAAACAGATACAATTTTAAAACAGTTTAATCTCAGATCAATCTCAGATCAATATCTCTTATACCCATAATTATTTATGTGGCGAAATGCCACGTAATACGTGGTATGACTGTACCGTATATCTTAAAGGTGCCCTAGAACGTTCTTTCACAAGATGTAATATAAGTCTAAGGTGTCCCCTGAATGTGTCTGTGAAGTTTCAGCTCAAAATACCCCACAGATTTTTTTTTAATAACTTTTTTTAACTGCCTATTTTGGGGCATCATTAAATATGCACCGATTCAGGCTGCGGCCCCTTTAAATCTAGCGCTCCCCGCCCCCAAGCTCTCGACTATAATACAGTGCATAAATAAAGTTCACACAGCTAATATAACCCTCAAATGGATCTTTACAAAATGTTCGTCATGCATACTGCATGCATGCTTCGGATCATGTGAGTATAGTATTTATTTTGATGTTTACATTGATTTCGGAATGAGTTTGAGGCTATGCTCCGTGGCTAACGGGCTAATGCTACACTGTTGGAGAGATTTATAAAGAATGAAGTTGTGTTTATGCATTATACAGACTGCAAGTGTTTAAAAATGAAGATAGCGACGGCTCTTGTCTCTGTGAATACAGTAATGAACAATGGTAACTTTAACCACATTTAACAGTACATTAGCAACATGCTAACGAAACATTTAGAAAGACAATTTACAAATATCACTAAAAATATCATGATATCATGGATCATGTCAGTTATTATTGCTCCATCTGCCATTTTTCGCTGTTGTCCTTGCTTGCTTACCTAGTCTGATGATTCAGCTGTGCACAGATCCAAACGTTAATACTGGCTTGTCTAATGCCTTGAACATGGGCTGGCATATGCAAAAATTGGGGGCGTACATATTAATGATCCCGACTGTTACGTCACAGTCGGTGTTATGTTGAGATTCGCCAGTTTTTTCGCCTGAGATTTACACAAGTAGGAGGAAACAATGGTGTTTGAGACTCACTGTTTGTCATTTCCATGTACTGAACTCTTATTCAACTATGCCAAGGTAAATTCAATTTTTGATTCTAGGGCACCTTTAAATGTCCATCTAGCTTGAACTTTCAGCTTACTAGCAACTGCTCTTTCCGCTGAATCTTTGCATTTAAAGAGGTAATAAAATATTTTGACTCAGATCAATATTTCATGTCTAATTATTTACTGGCAAGTGGCAAGTAGCCATGTAAACGCAGAGTAAATGGTTGTTATTGCAAAATAAACCCCTACAGGCTGATGCAACGCCCCTGATCACCCTGTCGGGGTTTATTCTGCCATAACAACTGGCTGGATGTACATTATTCCTTATATACCCAGACCCCTGATTGTCGCGACTGAACAATCAGAATCAAGTGTTCCAGAGAGCCGTGTAATAATCATTTGATTTACATATCTTAGCATTATTTTGACCATTATGTTTGGATTATACATTAGCACATTAAATTAAAAAAGAAAAAAGTTATTGTTTATTATTTTATGTTAAACAGGGAATCTTGCTCTTGGAGCCACAGCTGTCCAGTCTTCCACATATGAAACAGCAGCTGCTCAAAATGCTGTCGATGGCAACAAGGATTCAATTTATAGTCTTGGGGCATGCAGTCATACTAAAGCAGACATGGACCCCTGGTGGAGAGTTGACTTGCTGGAAGTCTTCGAGATAACCAGGGTTGTCATCACTAATCTTGGAGATTGTTGTGAAGAGAGAATAAATGGTGCTCAGATCCGTATCGGCAACAGCCTGGAAAATAATGGCAACAATAATCAGCTGTAAGTATCGTCTCTCTCTTAATACTTACACAAATGGTTAGAAAATGAGTAAATAAGATAAAATTACTTTGAATAAATCCTTTTAAAAAAACATGTTTTAATACACCCCTCTCTATGTCTCTGTTACTGTGTTTCTTCACAGGGCTGCGACTGTTGTGTCCATCCAACGTGGAGAGACAAAAACATTTAAGTTTAAGCCTATTAAGGGACGATATGTCAACATTATTATTCCTGGGCGCAGTGAATATCTCATGCTGTGTGAGGTTGAGGTGTTTGAAGGTGAGTGATAAAAGAGAGACATGGTGTGTAGACATTTGTACTATATGTACTATTTCTAGGTTCCCTTAATGATTGTTTGTTCTGTTTTCATTGCCAGATTAAGTGGAATGAGATGATGTTACTCCACAGTCCACTGATCCTATAAGCAAAATACCAAACTACTGTTTTCTGAGCAATACTGATATTGCACTTTATTCAATGTTTTCATTTTACCTGTGCACCTTTTATTCTTAAGATAAAAGATGAGTTTCAGTGCACATTCTGTAAAGGTTTGAAATGGTTTTTTAAATGCACCTGATTCTTAACCCCAGTTTGATCCAGGGGGTTATGCATTTATCCATCTTTGTTTATCTTTGCTTTCTACTTGAATAAATTACTTCAGCATTGCATGTTGTATTTCATGTTTTTGGATCAAAAAGGCTAATTTAGATATTCACAATGAGGAGGAGGTGTAGTGTTACATAGCTATTCATCCATAACAGAAATATCAAAAAGAATAGTAATGGAAATAGGAGCAATAGCTTCAGAGGAGATCCAGGCCAAAATAACCCAGAAATATCTCTAAATTTCCTGGAGAAATATAGATAATCTTCATAGATAAATACATAACTTTTCCCTCTCTCCCTCTTTAACCATAAACTTGAGAAAAGCAGGATTACAAACAAAAATTGCACCCTCCACTTACATTCCACAAAACAAGAAAGAAATAAAGATACAGAAGAAACAAGCTATTTACAACATAATTAAAATATCAAAGAGAGTGAAACATGTTCAACACATTCAAGTCTCTTTCTATTAAGAAACAGTGCATCACAAAATCCTGAGCTCACTTACTCAAACATCTCAATATAAATCAACTCATGATTCTAGGAAGAAAGCAGCAGGAAGGATTCATCTTCATGAAAGGAAGTCTCTCTCTCTCTCTCAGTCAGTTCAGCCGTGACGTCGAGCCACACACACACACAAGCTGCCGCCCGTTCCCCAGACAGAATAGTATTTTCGACTTCCGGTTAAGAGAGTTAATGGAGTAGACGTGTTTGTTTCTCGCTCCCACATTTTCTAGTCCAATCTAACATTTTAAGCCCATTAAATCGTTTTTTTTTTTGGTTCAAACAACAATCAATCATGCACGCTATATTTCTGTCTAAACATGACGTATAAATCTGCTAAGCAGAGCAAAAAAGATATGAAAACGGACTCTGTAGATGACGCTGCTAGCGAGCTTAACATGGCGGCGATGGCCAAGCTTTTAGAGCAACATCGCCAGGCTCTGTCGGCCGAATTTAAAACGGTCATCTCAACAGCATTCAGACCAAGTTGTCAGATCACACTCATAAAATTGCTTCGCTCGAATCGAGTGCCAATGATTTAGACGAGCGGGTACGAGCGTTGGAAGTGACCTGCACCACACTGGCTGAGAGCAGTGCGAAGCTACAAGATAAGGGGGCAGTCGTGGCCTAATGGATAGAGAGTCGGACTTGTAACCCAAAGGTCATGGGTTCGAATCTCAGGTCCGGCAGGGATTGTTGGTGAGGGGAGTGAATAACCAGCGCTCTTCCCACCTTCAATACCACGACTGAGGCGAGACCCTTGAGCAAGGCACCGTTCCCCCAACTGCTCCCCGGGCGCCGCAGCAATGGCTGCCCACTGCTCCGGGTGTGTGTTCACGGTGTGTGTGTTCACTGCTGTGTGTGTGCACTTGGATGGGTTAAATGCAGAGCACAAATTCCGAGTATGGGTCACCATACTTGGCCACATGTCACTTCACTTCACTTCACTTCATAAAGTTGTCGACCTGGAATCACGCAGTCGCCGTAACAATATTCGGATCGTTGGCTTACCGGAATCGCTCGAAGGGCCGCGGCCTTCAGTTTTCTTCGCGCAAGTTTTCGTAGACATTCTGGGAGAGGACATCTTTCCCTCTCCGCCGGAGATTGACCGGGCACACAGAGCTTTCATTAGCAGACCAGCTACTGGGAAGAAACCGAGGCCAGTTATCATCCGGCTCCATCGCTACCGTCAAAAAGAACTGATTATCCGTGAAGCTCGAGCCAAAAGAGGCAAACTTGTTTACCAAGGCAGCCCAGTTGCCATCTACGAGGATTACGCACCCGAAGTGGCTGCTCAGCGTGTTAAATACCGGTCCGTAATGGCAGAACTATACAACCTTAGATTCAAACCAACGTTGTTTTTCCCTGCACGGCTCTCCATCTGGACCAAAGACGGAGGTAAGAAGATGTTCTCTTCGGTGACGGAGGCCGAGGACTTTGCTGCATCTGCCTGCTCATCGGAACATGTGCCATAACGTGGCAGATGTAGGCCACACTGTTAAGTCACTCTCTGCTAATTCCGACAGTCAATTTGCCAGGGGCATTTTGTATTGATGGCGGTGAAATTGATACCAGTCGCGGGAACTATCGCAATTGTTTTTTTCTTTTTTTTTCTCCTCTCTCTCTTTCTATTTCTTTTTCTTTTCTTTCCCATAATAGAGAGTTGGAAATCACAATAGTTATTTTATCTGCTTAATAAGGCAAATGTACGATATCTGACTGATTGGAGTTTTCCCTGAAAACATGCATATTGCTTATATTATTCCGTTTATTCACCGTATGTATAAATTTCAATATGTGGTATTTCTGTCAGCAGACCTGTCTAGATGCCTGAACGTGTATATAGTTCTTTTTATGTTCAAGACTACATAATCTTACATATCTCTTTTATTCTCCATCATGGTTTGTCGGTGTGCGGGGACTAATTATTTCTCAAAGTTTTTTTTTAGTTTTTTATACTATTGTATTGCAAAATTACTTGGTTGCTTTAGAGCTGGCACATATATAGCAGTTTTTTTTTTTTAAAAGAGAGCTATTTTTATTTATTTATTATAGTTATCTTTAGTAATTTTGTTCTTATTTATTTATTTTAATTTTTGGTATGTTAAGGTTCTTCATTTTGTACTTTTATGCTATAAAAAAAGTTATGTTTGGAACTTGTGTTTTTGTTCAAGTTTTATATGACTTACTATTGAAATGGGAATGCGATCCTGAAGGATGGATTTGGTATTGGAAGTCGAGCCTAAGTGCTCAGGCAAGTTAGTTGTTAAAGGTGGGTTGGGGGGTGGTTCGTTGTGGGATGGGGACGCTGGGGATTTGGATCTCCCTTTTGTTTTTGTTTTTTTTGTTTTTTTGCCTTCTCTCTTTTATTTCCTTTGTTTGCTTTGTTCCTTATGTTTCTCCAGTTTATCTTCTATATTTGGATCCTGAATGTTTTCTGCCAGTTCTCAATGCTATCCTGTTTCATTAACCTCTCAGAATGGTTAATATTGCTATGCCAGTGGATGGGTGCCTGCGTATAGAGTCCTGGAACACCAAGGGAATGAACAGTGCCGTCAAAGTTAGTAAGATTTTAATGCATTTACAGGATCTTAAGGCAGATATTATGTTTCTACAAGAAACTCACCTACGAACGGTAGATATTCTTCGTATTAAGAGGGCTTGGATGGGTCACCTGTTTCACTCTAAATTCTCTCAGAGAGCTCACGGGGCTGCTATCATTATTCATAAAAGAGTTATGTTTGAACTCACTGAGACTATTATTGACCCGAATGGTCGTTTTGTCATCGTCTTGGGCAAGCTCCACAACATTCCAGTAATCTTAGCTTCCATATATGCCCCCAACTGGGACAATGATGAGTTTTTTGTTATGTTTTTTTTTTTGGTTTACCAAAAGTAAATGAACATCACATAATTATTGGAGGGGATTTTAAAATATAATGTATTTCTGTGATGCAAAGAGTCTGAATATAGGCTTTTAGTTTAAAAGCATGCACATTTGGAGAAATATTGGATTCTCATATGTTTATGTCAATTTTCTATACAGAGGAGTTATATTTATTTATATAATATTCATTGTCATTACTATGAGCGCTGGTGTTTTCAATTCATACTTGCAGCCGGAGGGCGCTCTCCGTGCATTTTTAGTCCACAAATTCATCTAAAGAAGAAGAGGCTATTCCATGAATGGTGTTTTCAATTCATACTGCAGCCGGAGGGCGCTAAAGAAACAAAAACTCATCTAAAATTCATCTATAGAAGAAAAGAAAACAGGAACTAACTGCATGTCTTCCAGAGGTCGCTAGCCATGGCTTTTACATCCAGATAAACACTTTTCAAGACAATAAATACACGATTGAGATGATATATGCATGTATTGACTGAATTTGCATCTGAATAGCACTGGCTCCGTGGGGGTGGCCGTATTAGCGGATAATGAGCTGAATCACGGACTTCTGACATAGCTCTCTTTTCATACAGATTACATAAACACAGAATGTTTGTTTTTGATTTGACTTACACGATTTAAAACCTGACATTTCAACGTTTTTTAGACATAAGTGTCATTTTTTTGGGATTAGTATTCACTAAGTTACAGTTCATTTTCTGAGAACTATCAGATTGGAGTTCGTTCAGAGGGAGAGGAGAGATCACGCATCATGTTAGTATTCTTTATTTTACAAAAAGCACAACATTTTGTTTTTACTCTGAGTGGGGTTAGGGATAAAAAATGACGGATGTCTGTTTTGCTGCAATGTGAAAGAAATCCTGCAAAACGCACCGGCGCGTTACCCGACTCCGGAGAGTTAATGTCTCTTTCCTCACAGGCTGGAGGCCCAGAACGTGGGATCTGTTGTTGTCTCTCTGGACAAACCAGAGGCTCAGAATGAGAATGTATCTGTTAGTGTCTATCCCCGTACAGGAACGACTCAGAACGGGGTTGTATCTGTTAGAATCTCAGCTTTACAAGATCGGTATATCTGACTCAGAACAAGGAGTGTCTGTTGAAAGGGTAGCTTTATACCTTTCCGATGAGCAGGAGAATGCAATTTGGCGCTTCTCCATTCGAGTGCTGTGATTGGCTGCTGGCATCAGAGGGGACACACACCGTGTGGCCCACCCTTCTTTCCCCTGTGGAACTCATTTGCATAAAGCACAAAATTGGAAGTCTTTACAGTGTCTTTAATGTTTACCAATGCATTTCTCACTTTCCAAACCACCACCAGAATACCTTTGGCAATATTCTAAACAAACAGAGACTAAACCTGATGGGAAAAGATTGAACTGTCATGCATTTATTCACTTGTACATTAACAGCTGAATTTGTGTCAGATGTTGCACTACAAATAGCTGTCACTGAGAATACTTATTTCTGTGAATAAGTATGAAATTGATGTGTGCAGTTTGCATCAGTTTAAGGTTTTCCAAACATAGTTATGAATGGATTTGGATGGATCACTGTGATACAGTGGGTACGGAAAGTATTCAGACCCCCTTAAATTTTTTACTCTTTGTTATATTGCAGCCATTTGCTAAAATCATTTAAGTTCATTTTTTTCCTCATTAATGTACACACAGCACCCCATATTGACAGAAAAACACAGAATTGTTGACATTTTTGCAGATTTATTAAAAAAGAAAAACTGAAATATCACATGGTCCTAAGTATTCAGACCCTTTGCTGTGACACTCATATATTTAACTCAGGTGCTGTCCATTTCTTCTGATCATCCTTGAGATGGTTCTACACCTTCATTTGAGTCCAGCTGTGTTTGATTATACTGATTGGACTTGATTAGGAAAGCCACACACCTGTCTATATAAGACCTTACAGCTCACAGTGCATGTCAGAGCAAATGAGAATCATGAGGTCAAAGGAACTGCCTGAAGAGCTCAGAGACAGAATTGTGGAAAGGCACAGATCTGGCCAAGGTTAGAAAAAACTTTCTGCTGCACTTAAGGTTCCTAAGAGCACAGTGGCCTCCATAATCCTTAAATGGAAGATGTTTGGGACGACCAGAACCCTTCCTAGAGCTGGCCGTCCGGCCAAACTGAGCTATCGGGGGAGAAGAGCCTTGGTGAGAGAGGTAAAGAAGAACCCAAAGATCACTGTGGCTGAGCTCCAGAGATGCAGTCGGGAGATGGGAGAAAGTTGTAGAAAGTCAACCATCACTGCAGCCCTCCACCAGTCGGGGCTTTATGGCAGAGTGGCCCGACGGAAGCCTCTCCTCAGTGCAAGACACATGAAAGCCCGCATGGAGTTTGCTAAGATGGTGAGAAATAAGATTCTCTGGTCTGATGAGACCAAGATAGTGCTTTTTGGCCTTAATTCTAAGCGGTATGTGTGGAGAAAACCAGGCACTGCTCATCACCTGTCCAATACAGTCCCAACAGTGAAGCATGGTGGTGGCAGCATCATGCTGTGGGGGTGTTTTTCAGCTGCAGGGACAGGACGACTGGTTGCAATCGAGGGAAAGATGAATGCGGCCAAGTACAGGGATATCCTGGACGAAAACCTTCTCCAGAGTGCTCAGGACCTCAGACTGGGCCGAAGGTTTACCTTCCAACAAGACAATGACCCTAAGCACACAGCTAAAATAACGAAGGAGTGGCTTCACAACAACTCTGTGACTGTTCTTGAATGGCCCAGCCAGAGCCCTGACTTAAACCCAATTGAGCATCTCTGGAGAGACCTAAAAATGGCTGTCCACCAACGTTTACCATCCAACCTGACAGAACTGGAGAGGATCTGCAAGGAGGAATGGCAGAGGATCCCCAAATCCAGGTGTGAAAAACTTGTTGCATCTTTCCCAAAAAGACTCATGGCTGTATTAGATCAAAAGGGTGCTTCTACTAAATACTGAGCAAGGGGTCTGAATACTTAGGACCATGTGATATTTCAGTTTTTCTTTTTTAATAAATATGCAAAAATGTCAACAATTCTGTGTTGTTCTGTCAATATGGGGTGCTGTGTGTACATTAATGAGGAAAAAAAATGAACTTAAATGATTTTAGCAAATGGCTGCAATATAACAAAGAGTAAAAAATTTAAGGGGGTCTGAATACTTTCCGAATCCACTGTATCTCTTTGTTTCTCCCACTGCTGCTGAGGTTCTGAGGAATTTTTATGGCAGTCTCTGGCCAACCTTAGGAAGTAGTCTCTAGATGGGTGAAGGGCAGAAACTGCATGTGGACCAATGAGAAGTCCTGTCCTTCCCAGGCTTGGTACAAGAGGTCTTCTTCTTGCCCTCTAAGAGGTGTCTGGATGTTGTCCTTACATCTTTATCTGATGGTGTTGGACAGTTTGTTTGTGTTAGTCCACCAAGATCCAATCAAAATGTAGCAAACCTTTGTCCGCTGTTACGGACAGAGAGGGGCCCGGCCATAAACTGGGGCCTGGAATATGCTGTTCCTTACATTTTAATAATAAAAGTTATTACAATAGTAACATTTCTTATTTGGTTTAATATTTGTATTTATCAATAATGATAATAATAATAATATTTTTTTATTTTTATATATTAGGCAAATTAATATATTAGCACAAAATTCTGGGTTAAATTGTGCAGCCCTACAAACAAGTTAAACAAACCTGGTATTGTTTATTTTATTTTATTTCATGGGTTTTATAAATCAGATTTTTAACCAGAAAAATCGCAATTAGATTTTTTTCTCCAAAAATTTCAATTTCAACAAATTTGCTGCGCTCTGTCAAAGCTTGCACCACATGTAAGTTTCTCCCTTTCTGATACAAGCAGATGTCTGTGAGCTTGCCCAGTCATCCTCTGCATTATTTTCAGTACAGACAAGGTTTCTACTGCTGCCCCATCTTCTGGTTGTGTTTCTTCAGAAGAAATAAAGAGATGAAATTGGAATTAATGCATTAGTTTATTTATACCCTTTAAATTGGGAACTACAGTAGCATATTTACACCTGGATATCAAAATAACAGCACATTATACTATTTTTTTAGTCCATACCTCCATGATTTTTGACTCTTTCACTTGTTTAGTTGAACCAGTTGGGCTCATCTCTTGTAATATGTAGAGCAGAAGCTCTGGCAAAAGAAAAATAAAGCAAAAATAAATAAATAAATTTAATCAGGAAATTAAAACTCCAAAGCAGATTATACAAGTTATTTGTATAATTGAAATTAATTCCTTGTTTAAAGAACTAATATTATGTATGAATCTGTATATATAGAAAGACTCATAGTTCCCATCAGTCAAATCTATAATTGTGAATGGGATATTGCTCAATTTCTTCTTCAAATGTACCATATTACAACACAACATGTATTTTACTAATGTTAAGAGTTCACACAGCGCTCACTTCCACTCTCATTACCCACAACTGAGGTTACCCACTGCTCTTGTTGTGTGTTCACGGTGTGTGGAGTATTAAATACTCACTTCTGTGCGTGTGTGCACTCGTCACGTCACTTTCTGATGCAGGTCCCCATCGAACGAATTGGTATGGACCTCATCGGGCCATAAGAATGATCTTCACACAGGCATCACTTTATATTAGTGCTGGTGGACTATGCAACATGATACCAAAGCAGTTGCATTTCACAGTGAAAAATAAATGGTCTGTGATGGGAGAGCGAGTCAGAAGATGAGCGGTGAGTAAGTAGGTCAAGTGCAAAATGACTTCAGTTAACCTGTTTCTGATTGCAGAAATTGGTGTGGAGAGACAGCAAAAGAGCAATGTGTGGATGGTGCAGGTGTACTTTCATGCTGGTCCAGCTCTGTTCCTGCTCTTTTGTCTCTTTTCCATATAGACACTAATCACAAGCTGATTAGGTTATTTTTAATATTTTTATTATTAATGATATATTAATCATATCTTTACCATACATTTTTCTTGTGTCATTTGTGATGTTGATATTATATCACTAAATCTCATTAGACACTACTGTTACACTGATCAGGCATTACATTATGACCGCCTTCCTAATATTGTGTTGGTCCCCCTTTTGCTGACCCGTCGAGGCATGGACTCCTCTAGACCCCTGAAGGTGTGCTGTGGTATCTGCACCAAGATGTTAGCAGCAGATCCTTTAAGTCCTGTAAGTTGTGAGGTGCATCCTCCATGGATCGGACTTGTTTGTTCAGCACATCCCACAGATGCTCCATTGGATTGAGATCTGGGGAATTTGGAGGCCAAGTCAACACCTCAAACTCGTTGTTGTGCTCCTCAAACCATTCCTGAACCATTTTTTGCTTTGTGGCAGGAGCATTATCCTGCTGTAAGAGGCCACAGCCACCAGGGAATATCGTTTCCATGAAAGAGTGTACATGGTCTGCAACAATGCTTAGGTAGGTGGTACGTGTCAAAGTAACATCCACATGGATGGCAGGACCCAAGGTTTCCCAGCAGAACATTGCCCAAAGCATCACACTGCCTCCGCCGGCTTGCCTTCTTCCCATAGTGCATCCTGGTGCCATGTGTTCCCCAGGTAAGGGACGCACACGCACCCGGCTATAAACGTGATTAAAAAAAAAAGTGATTCATCAGGATCTATGATCAAATGTGCTTTTGGTGGTGGGAAGAACTTGTTGTACATCGTGACATTGCGGGATGAGCTTTCCTGTAGCTCAGTGGTTAGAGCATGGCACTAGCAATGCCAAGGTCATGGGTTCGATCCCAGGGATTGCACATACTCAGATACAAATGTATAGTATAATGCACTGTAAGTTGCTTTGGATAAAAGCGTCTGCCAAATGCATAAATGTAAATGTAAATGTAAAATGAGCTTGATATGACACCAATGTGACCAGATGCACCTGAATTGGTCCGCATACCAAAAGCAATGTGTAAAAATGGAAGATTCTGATGACTTTGATGATTTTCCTGAATATGACCGCATTGTGACAGGGAGAGCCAGGAGTTGAGACAGGGGCACTGAGGAAAGAATTAATGTCCAGTGTGTAGTTTGCTCTAATCATGCATTTAGTAAACGTAGAAATGTTTAAAATATTCCCACAATTTCATTCTAAAAATACACTGTCTGCATCTGCAATGATCACAGCTGGGTTATTTTATAAGTTTGTCTATTTTAAGTACTAGACTATTTCACTCAAAAGATAGAAAGTGATCCTAAAAAAAGTGCAGATTAGTGTTATTTATTTTAATCTAAATAAAACTTGTTATTATGACTTCAAATCATTATTTTATTAAAATATATTGCATACACAGTTTGCTAAAAACTCAGATATCAAACTCTGTAATTCTAAGACAAAAACATCCATGCTATTCCTGCAAAGCACGTAACATAATGCAAACATCCTGATCACAAGATCACACATTAAGTATTTGCGAACATGATAAGAAGTTCCTGCACAAGCAAGTTCTGTTCACAAGGAACAAGGAATGAATTAACTGATTGAATGTCTAACTTGAATTCACTTCATAAAAGAATCTGTGAAATGTACAAATGTAATAATTAAATTAATCTTTTCCCACTTCTTCTTTTTTTTTTATATGAGAAGGCACAACTGCCACTGAATCAATTTACTCAACCACAATATGAGTTAATGTATTCTGCACCAATACTTCATTGTCTTCCTGTGTTGAAACAGGAATTATAAATAAATATGATTTGTATACATGAAAAGTTATCAATGAAACACTTTACAGAGCATGAGACAGATGTTTTTACCAAAAAATAAATAAAACCTCCATGTTTCCAGAAGAGAACAGCAGTTAAAAAGTGCAAGTCTTTGTTTATCTGAAATATTCTGATACCTGATTACATTCCAGTAACTAAATGTCAAATCACCTTTATTTGTGTAGTGCCTTTTATAATACAGACTGTTTCAAAGCTACATCACAGTGATAAACAGGAAAATTAAAATCAGTTATGGAAACTCAACTATGGAGACAGTTCTCAGTTCCAGTTGACGTAATTGATGCAGCCTTTTCTAATGATATCTCCCAAGGGTAGCTTGTACAACGGTCCTAGTACTGAACCTTGTGGTACTCCATACTGAACTTGTGATTGATATAAGACCTCTTCATTTACTGCATACTGATAATGGTCAGATAAATACAATTTGAACCATTAATGCCGACATCATTTTCGAGCCTATCCAAGACAATGTTGTGGTCGACAGTGTTGGGGGTAACGCATTACTTGAGTTATGTAATCAGTTTACTTTTTTTTTTTTAAAGTAACTATTAAAGTAAAGCATTACTTTTTCAATTTACAACAAAATTTTCAAATAAGTAATGCAAATTACTTTTCACATTTATTGACTGACTGCTCTCCTGTCCCCATGTTGAGAGAAATCGGGAGTAAGTGCAGATGCTTTGTGTGCGCTGTGTAAAACATGATGGTTATTGAAGTTCTAGACTAAATGTGAACATGCATTTACTCATCTCACTTGCACAAAAACATTCAGTATTCCTCAAATGAATAAAAACAGTGAAATGCAATCTCAGAATTGTATATATAATTAACTATATTAAATTACACAAATATACTTTATGCATTTAATCTCACTTTATAAATCAATGTTTTTGCTGCTGACCTTCAATGAACCATACCAACAAGCAAAAATGACTTTAGATTAGATTTAGAAATAATATTGTTAAACTTCCTTCTCCTGTCTCCTATTCATCTAGAAAGACAGCACATCTGAAAGGTTTGTTTGAGCTGCGGCCTCTACTGTCCAGAAATAGAACTTTTTTGTTGTTATTAAAAAACAAACAAGCAAGGCCAGCCCAGGTGAGAAAAAGCAACGCAAAATGAATGTAAGACATAAGTAAAGGTTTGCAAAGTTTCATCTGAACAAAACTCAAGACTTCTGGAACAATGTCCTTTGACATTGAGACCAATATCATCGAGTGGAGTTGTTAGGATATAAACACAGCATATCAACAAAAACACCTCTGTAACGTCTGGACAAGATCAGTCTTAGCCAACCAACTTTAGAATTTTCAGAATGCTTTTAGCCTCCTGAACTGCACATGTAAATCTCGAATCAGCTCCGGCCGGTCTAGGAGAGACTGTGACTTTGGCATCTTTGTGGCCTATCAGAAGCTAAACAGAAGACCCCAGTCCCCAGCTCTGGGGACTTCAAAAGAATCACCCCATGTGGGTTTTACATTTACATTTATGCATTTGGCAGACGCTTTTATCCAAAGCGACTTACATTGCATTATACTATACATTTGTATCCGAGTATGTGCAATCCCTGGGATCGAACCCATGACCTTGGCATTGCTAGTGATACGCTCTAACCACTGAGCTACAAGGACCATGTGGTCGCATTCCAGACCAGCCAAACCCCAATACACACACAGACACACAGACACACACAAACACGCATGAAGATTGTATGTACAAAATATGACTGTGCCAAAGTGTACCCGTCATTGTATGTCAAGTTGCATTTATGTATCCCTAGTGTATAAGCTTAGCTATGACTGTAGTTGTGTTAGTTTTTATTCTAAACGATAAAATTCGAGTATAAACTGTATCTTCCCTTTTATGTTTTTGCCACCTGACAAGTTTGGTTTCTTTGCAAAGCTCTCTTTATGCCTTATTCGACAATGTATGTCAAATTACTGTAAAATGCATTGTTCTATTTTTAATGGTACTTCGAAGAAAATCTAACACTTCATAAATTATGCAAATCGAGCCACAAGACAAAGAAAAAGTTTGCCCGCCAAAATTGCACCCTTACCATTGGCTGTTTCAACCAAGGAGGCGTGTTGGCTTGTTTGTCCATAAAGACAAGCACAAGCATTTTTGCTTTGTCTCTCGATTGTCTCTGAATAGTCCCTCGCCCTCTCACGCACGTCTCTCCCGGACGTCTCGGCGACCATGCTTCCATCACGCGCTCTTCTTCATCGGGACGACCATCTTTTTGGCACAAGTTCCCTTGCGTCAGGCCTTCGTCATTCTCCATCACCTAGGAGACGGACTCTCTCTTCTTTCTTTTCCGGTTATTTTACTCTTCAGTTAAAACCTTGTTTGAAAAACCCGCCGGAGAACACCCTCCTGGAAAAGGACCAATCGCTCCAAGCGAAGCGCGCTGAAACTCTACGGAAAGGCAGTAACTACAGCACTCATGAAAGTAACAACCTTTTAAAATTTGTGTAAACTGAGTTTCCTTGCTGGCTCTCAAAGGTTAACTGTTTGTAATTTGCCACTCTTTTGATCACCTCTGTTTTCTTGACATTACTTTCGTTTTCCATGTGTATTCTTAGTATATATTCAGCCTATGTATTCATCGGAGCTGATCTTCTGTCGGAGAACATCTCCAAGACGCTTCGCACCGTATGACTAGTAAGTCAAACCTCAAATCACAGTCTGTGTTCTGCCCACTTAATTGATAGAAATGTGAGTGTAGTACAGTCTATAGAAACTGTGTCTATTCCCAGAATAGTTAGGTTTAACAATAAAACTAAAGGATCTAGAAAAAATCTGATCGTAATCAAACCAGAAATTTGCAAAATTACTGAACAAAAACAATTTCTAAAGCTAGGGCTACTAAACATTAGATCCCTGACACCTAAGGCGGTTATTATAAATGAAATGATCACAGATAATAGTCTTGATTTAAATTGCCTTACTGAAACATGGCTTAAACCAAATGATTATTTCGGTCTTAATGAGTCTTGTCCACCGGGCTACTGTTATAAAAACAAATGCCGTCTGATTGGCCGTGGCGGTGGTGTAGCAACAATCTATAGAGATAATCTTAATGTTACTCAGAAAACAAACTACAGGTTTAATTCATTTGAAATTCTTATGCTAAATGTTACACTCTCAGATATAAGTAAAAAGTCGCTACTATCTCTTGCTTTAGCTACCGTTTATAGACCTCCAGGGCCTTATGCTGATTTCCTAAAAGAGTTTGCAGACTTTCTCTCAGATCTATTGGTCTTTTTCTAGTATTTTAGACATAAATGGAAGATTTGAAATGGGTCTGTAATTTGCTAATACATTTGGATCTAATTGTGGTTTCTTAATGAGAGGCTTAATAACTGCTAGCTTGAACGGTCTTGGGACATGACCTAGAGATAAAGACGAGTTGATAATATTGAGAAGATATTATCAACTGACCTGCGGAAGTCCACTGCTTCCGCAGGTCCCCCAAGGTCTGGAATCGGTCCTTCTCCACAATCTTCCTCAGGGTCCGGTCACCTCTTCTCGTTGTGCAGCGTTTTTTGCCACACTTTTTCCTTCCCACAGACTTCCCACTGAGGTGCCTTGATACAGCACTCTGGGAACAGCCTATTCGTTCAGAAATTTCTTTCTGTGTCTTACCCTCTCGCTTGAGGGTGTCAATGATGGCCTTCTGGACAGCAGTCAGGTCGGCAGTCTTACCCATGATTGCGGTTTTGAGTAATGAACCAGGCTGGGAGTTTTTACATTTATTACAATTACATTTATGCATTTGGCAGACACTTTTATCCAAAGCGACTTACATTGCATTATACTATACATTTGTATCGGTGCAATCCCTGGGATCGAACCCATGACCTTGGCATTGCTTGTGCCATGCTCTAACCACTGAGCTACAGGAAAGCTTTAAAAGCCTCAGGAATCTTTTGCAGGTGTTTAGAGTTAATTAGTTGATTCAGATGATTAGGTTAATACCTTTTCATGATATGCTAATTTTTTGAGATAGGAATTTTGGGTTTTCATGAGCTGTATGCCAAAATCATCAGTATTAAAACAATAAAAGACCTGAAATATTTCAGTTGGTGTGCAATGAATCTAAAATATATGAAAGTTTAATTTTTATCATTACATTATGGAAAATAATGAACTTTTATCACAATATGCTAATTTTTTGAGAAGGACCTGTATATTATGCAAAATTTAAAAATGCACTTATTTCGCTTTATTGGGTAAACAATATTTATATGGTAATAACCATGTTTTCCTCCACTGAATGTTATCTATTTTAGAACCCCCCAAAAATTTCCCTTTTGGAGAAATTGAGTTTCGAGATTGAGAAAGTTGACGAATAAATGTATTATTACATTCTTTCCTTAAAAGCGAAACACCTCCCAAACATAAATCAAGCATTCTGCGTCAGTTCAGGCAGACCTCTTAGTCAAGCTCCGCTATCAGCTGATTCACAAATTCCAACCCCACCCATATCAGCTGATCCGATTTCTATGGACTCCATTGGCAACTCTAAAATAAGGCGCATTACTTAAACGCAGCTTCCGTCTCTCTGCTTGCTTGGCTGCTTCCACTGCACGCTGCTTGCAACCCACCTCCTCCCCAGCTCCTCCTTAAACTTGTGTATAACTTAATCAGCGTCATTCTGTTGTCATTGATGCATGCTCTGTTCTCAATAGGGGGATTTTCTGCTGCTCTCCCAGTTAAAAAATGGGAGGTTGTCCCCAGAAGCTGCTGCTGTTCCCCGGTCTTGGCTTTCATGGAGCTCATGAAAAGGACGGGGAATTTAGAACAGAGCCATACTGCCAAATTGTAACTTTAGCAAAATATGCTAATAAAAAATTGACAATATTGTCTCTTGTAATTTTTGACTTAAGTGGTCCTGACTGAACTGTGGAAGTTGTTTGGAGAATGACTCATGGGAAAGGAAAGCTTTCATCAGACAAATGAATCTATCAGGAATCGCCTTTATAACAGAGTTAAATTCTTTAAATGGAACAGGACATTGATGGATATTCATGAAACATTCATAAGATATCAAATCACCATTAGAGTTAAATAGATCATCAACAAAAATTATGTTTTTATTAAACCATTTATCAAAAAAGACTAATCTATTTCTAATTTTAATATCCCAATAATTGTTTCATAAGATGGTTTTGTGGGGGGAAAAGTTGTGGTTGTAAACCAATTTCCAGGCAAACAAAGCTTGTTGATGAAATCTAGCCAGTTTAACAGGTAATTTACCAGTGGAGTAATTACATTTCATCAAAAAAGAGAGGCCACCTACCCTATTAAATACGATATTTCATTTTTAAAGCTTCAATATTTCTCTGTAATAAGAAAATAAGAGACTTGTTGGCAGATCTTAAGTTGTGGCCATATATACAGGTCCTTCTCAAAAAATTAGCATATTGTGATAAAGTTCATTATTTTCCATAATGTAATGATAAAAATTTAACTTTCATATATTTTAGATTCATTGCACACCAACTGAAATATTTCAGGTCTTTTATTGTTTTAATACTGATGATTTTGGCATACA
>RJVU01014303.1:85648-122240 GCA_003731715.1 Anabarilius grahami | reverse complement strand
CTTAGTCAAGCTCCGCTATCAGCTGATTCACAAATTCCAACCCCACCCATATCAGCTGATCCGATTTCTATGGACTCCATTGGCAACTCTAAAATAAGGCGCATTACTTAAACGCAGCTTCCGTCTCTCTGCTTGCTTGGCTGCTTCCACTGCACGCTGCTTGCAACCCACCTCCTCCCCAGCTCCTCCTTAAACTTGTGTATAACTTAATCAGTGTCATTCTGTTGTCATTGATGCATGCTGTGTTCTCAATAGGGGGATTTTCTGCTGCTCTCCCAGTTAAAAAATGGGAGGTTGTCCCCAGAAGCTGCTGCTGTTCCCCGGTCTTGGCTTTCATGGAGCTCATGAAAAGGACGGGGAATTTAGAACAGAGCCATACTGCCAAATTGTAACTTTAGCAAAATATGCTAATAAAAAATTGACAATATTGTCTCTTGTAATTTTTGACTTAAGTGGTCCTGACTGAACTGTGGAAGTTGTTTGGAGAATGACTCATGGGAAAGGAAAGCTTTCATCAGACAAATGAATCTATCAGGAATCGCCTTTATAACAGAGTTAAATTCTTTAAATGGAACAGGACATTGATGGATATTCATGAAACATTCATAAGATATCAAATCACCATTAGAGTTAAATAGATCATCAACAAAAATTATGTTTTTATTAAACCATTTATCAAAAAAGACTAATCTATTTCTAATTTTAATATCCCAATTATTGTTTCATAAGATGGTTTTGTGGGGGGAAAAGTTGTGGTTGTAAACCAATTTCCAGGCAAACAAAGCTTGTTGATGAAATCTAGCCATTTTAACAGGTAATTTACCAGTGGAGTAATTACATTTCATCAAAAAAGAGAGGCCACCTACCCTATTAAATACGATATTTATTTTTTAAAGCTTCAATATTTCTCTGTAATAAGAAAATAAGAGACTTGTTGGCAGATCTTAAGTTGTGGACATATATATTACATATTATAAAAGTAGCATTATCAAGCTTAGTGACAAGAACAACCCATCTTCCTTCTGTAGAAATCAACGATTCAACAATATCTCCTTTAAATCTGTTAACCAAAGTGAGAACCCCAGCGGAGTGGTTAGATCCATGACTAAAGTAGGCCTTGTCACCCCAATGTGATTTCCAAAAAGGAACATCACTCTCACAGGAATTTTGTTTGCTGATCATTCATCATGCACTTGGCTTGGAACCACCTAGTGCAGGCATGGGCAACTTCGGTCCTGGAGGGCCACTGTCCTGCAGAGTTTAGCTGCAACCCTAATCAAACACACCTGAACAAGCTAATCAACGTCTTAGGATTACTAGAAAGCTACAGGCAGGTGAGTTTAATCATGGTTGGAGCTAAACCATGCAGGACAGTGGCCCTTCAGGACCGAAGTTGCCCATCTCTGACCTAGTGTGACAAAAACGAGACTAAACTAAATTTACCCAACCATAGAAATTAAATAACCCTGTTTACACTGAGTACACATTAATCACAAGATGATCACACATAAAGTGTTTGATTACACAATGAGAATTTCAAACAGGAAAACGTGGCACTAGAAATACATGAACTGATGAAATGTCTAACTTGAATGCACTTTGGATAAAAGCATCTGCGAGCTGTGTAAATGCAACCAAAGTAATGTTTTCTGTTTTTGATATAAGACTGCACCACTGCCAGTAAATACATTTTACTCAACCACATATCAGTGCATGCATTAAAAAAAATTCTGTTATTAATTACTCACCCTCATAGTTCTTAACCCTTAAGACTTTCGCTCATTTTCAGGAACACAAATTAAGATATTTTTGATGAAATCTGAGAGATTTCTGTCCCTCCAATGACAGCTATGCAACTAAAACTTTGACACTTTCAAAAGTTCATAAAGAGATCGTAAAAAAAATAAATCCATATGAATTGGGTGGTTCAACACATTTTTGGAAGAGACGTGATCACTTTACAGGATGAACAGATTGAATTTAGTCTTTTATTCATATATTAATATTACTCGGCGAACATAAATAGAAGCTCAACTGAACCTGTCTGACGCGCGAGAAAAACCTCATTGGTTCTTCCGGAAGCTCAAATGTGCTGCGTAACACGAGAATGAACCTGATTTGTTCTCGCACATCAAGCGAACATGCTTGAGCTTCCATTTACCACAACTGATGTGTGAGTGGATGAATGTTTCTATGTGAATAAAAGCCTAAATTAAATCTGTTCAGTCATAGAAAGCGATCAATTCTCTTCAAAAAATTTGGACTAAACCGCTCGATTCACATGGATTCGTTTTACGATCTCTTTATGAACTTGAAGCGTCAAAGAAGTCATTGCATATCTGTCAACGGAGGGACAGAAATCTCTCAGATTCCTTCAAAAAGATCTTCATTTGTGTTCTGAAGAAAGAAAGTCTTACTGGTTTGAAATGACATGAGGGTTTGTAAATGACTGAATTTTCATTTTTGGTTACACTATCCCTTTAAGGACCTATCAGCCTGTGCCATCTAGAGTTTCATAACAGAACTTTGTGTTTGTCTCTTCAAAATATAGGCTTAAAGGGACTGTTTTGTAATAGGTCTACGTAATCAGATATCAGATAAGACTAATTTGGTTGGGAGGGACTTAATTCAACAATAAATGGAGCATCATTTCCGAGCACAATGTTATTCAACTAGACTCTCTTCACAGACTGCTGGTATGTATTAATATTCATATCTATGTTTAATAGCACATTTTTTGTTCGAAATGTTTTGATAGGACATAATATTCCTCATATGAATAATATATTGATAAATAATAAATATAGCAATTGTTTATAAAAATCAATTTATTTATTATATAAAAACATTTTGTTTAAAAGCAGATAACTGCTGCGTTGTGAAGGTCTTCTGTGAAGTTGAAAAAATTATGATTTGCAGGTGAGTTGAATGTTTATGCACTCTACACNGCCAAAAATATTATTATTATTATTATTAAGTAAATACATGGAGTCATAGTGTCATATTTGTGATACCATCACAGTGATATCTGCTTGGTTACAAACATTCTTCCAAATATCTTCCTTTGTGTACAGCAGAACAATGTTTGTGTTTTTGTTTAAATGAGGATGAGAAATTGAAAATTATTCCTTCATATGTTGAGATGAGGTGATGTGTTGTTGTGTCTTATATCAGGATGGCCATACGTGTGATTGTGTTTCTAACACTTACTGGACTGTGCGTCGCTGATTCAAAAGGTACGTTTAGAATAAAACAAGTAAAAATGCCTGGATTTAAAAATCTGTAACCATTGTCTATCATTACATATCAGATTAATTTATTAAAATTACAGGTTGAAAAATGTTCATTGAAAACTTATTTATTTATATTTTATTTGTATTGCTTTGAACCTGTCTTATTCTTTTTTTTTATCGATTTCATATCATTTTGAACAGGGAATCTTGCTCTTAATGCCATGGCTGTGCAGTCTTCCACATACAACCCACAGGTAGATGCTGAAAATGCAGTAGATGGAAACAGAGGCTCATGCACTCACACTAATGTTGAGTTTAATCCATGGTGGAGAGTTGACCTTGGAAATGTCTACAGTATACACAAAGTTACCATCACTAATCGTCAAGACTGTTGCAAAGAGCGGCTTAAAGGAGCTCAGATTCGTATTGGTAACAGTCTGGACAACAAAGGAAACAACAATGAGCTGTAAGAAATGTTTCAATTGTTCTGTCATCTGTTTATGAAGTTCAATCTGGTTTAATAAAACAGGAGGCAAAATTGAACCTCCTCCACAAACCAACCACTCAGAGAGCCACAGCCATGGAGATGAACTTTACTTGAACATATTTTATTCAGACTGTGATTAGACATTTGTAAGTTTAGACCATTGTTTCTTGTAGCAATGCAATATAAAACATGAACAATAATTTGTATTGTGAAGAGTGCTGTACAAACCATTTGATTTCAATAGAGTTGAATTGAATTTGTTAGACGTGCATTGTGTTGCGAGGCCTCTGGTTTCATTTTAACTCTGTTCTTTATGTATTTGCAGGGCTACAACTCTTCTCACTGTTCTTGATGGCACAGAAACATTTTCATTTGAGTCTGTTAATGGTCGATATGTCAACATTTATTTACCTGGGAATGATGAAATCCTCACTCTGTGTGAAGTCGAGGTGTTTGCAGGTAAGGGACAGAGAGAGAAAACTGTCATAGAATTTGTTTATGTACTTATTAATGTGTATATAACTGTTATTTTTTTTTTTAAAGTAAAGGACACGCCATTGTACATTTGTGTTCCAAGTAAGTGTTCTTCATTACTTGTAATGTTGTCAGTAACACACACACACACACACACACACACATATATATATATATATATATNGAATTAGTTCTGCACAAAAAGAGAATTTTTAAAGACACATTCGTGCCATCGAACTGTTGAATAAACACAATATCACACTCGTAGCCGTGTGATATGGCTGTATATCAGCATGCAGATTGCCTACGGCCGAATCACAACTGTGCTGATATACAGCCATATCACACGGCTACGAGTGTCATATTGTGTTTATTCAACAGTTCGATGGCACGAATGTGTCTTTAAAAATTCTCTTTTTGTGCAGAACTAATTCCTTCTATCACGTATTCAAATCTCAGTTTGACAGTTTGACCAAGCCTCCGTTACTAAGCCTAAAACATCACTTTAGAACTAATAAGAAAGGAATGTTGAGTCCCTCCATTGAAACTCGTTGTATTTTGTACAGTATTAGAGAAAGAGAGAGAGAGAGAGAGCGCCTGAGCGAGCATTACCTGTCTCTGATATAACATTCATTCTTCAGGTCCAAAATATTATATCCAATATAAAAATCAGTTGAATTGAATGTCCACTGAGGAAAGTGGTCTTTGTATGTCCTTTTTACAGCTAAATATTATTTTTCATAAAATACAGCGCTAAAACAATGTCATTTGTTTGCAAATATTCCTTTCAATTTAAAAGTCTGACTCGTTGTAGTTTTTAATGGTTTTAATCTAATGGTGGATTAATGTAACTTTCACTCTATCCATATTATGGCCCGCCAGCAAATATATATGGCCCACGCCCGCAGTCAGATTATTTTGATAGCTGCTGGTTCTGAAATAGACCTGTCTGGAGAGCGCAGTTCATGGTTGCATAGCACCGACAGATGCAACGGGAGCACAAGTGCTTTGGAAAGGAGGAAAAAAGAGAGAGTTTTTAGACATGTTTTTAGACACGTGAACAGTAGCGTGTTTACCCACCACGCAAAGCACGCAATTGCGTGGGGCCCCGCGGCCTTGAGGGGCCCCTGCGATTTCTCCCGAGGGGAACCCCACAGTGGTGTTGTCTACGTGAAACGCAGGTATATGCCGTATACCGACTAGGAAAGGTCAAGGATTTCTGTATACCCACTAAAAAAGGCGTGAGGATACAGATTTGGCGCTCTTTAATGTGTCGTGTGACCATAGACAGTAACAGATCGCTGCGCAGCTCAGTTCAGAGAAGCGGCAGCGTGAAGCGCACGTGAACTGATCCTCTCCTCTGCTTTAATACCAGTTACAGCACGAAATAAGCATGAGTGATCATCTAAAGGTATGTCAAAAGATACAGTAACTTACCGAAATCCGTACCATGTCTCGTGCAATCGCGCTCAATCAGTGTTTCAACCACGGAAAGACGGTAATAAAAAAGCTTGTAAACAAACATAACGTCACATTTACCTCAGAACAAACATATTCATTGACCATAAACTCGTTAGTCAGCTAGAAAAATGAACTCTTGAGAGGAGCATTTATAGCTAAATATATGCACCATATTACATATTAATTATTCTAATGTTCTTTAATAGCCTATGCATGTTTGAATAAATCAATCATGTTGACCGCCACCGTTTAAATGTTTATATTTCAAAAAACGAATTGGAGTAGCTTTCCTGTAGCTCAGTGGTTAGAGCATGGCACTAGCAATGCCAAGGTCATGGGTTCGATCCCAGGGATTGCACATACTCAGATACAAATGTATAGTATAATGCAATGTAAGTCGCTTTGGATAAAAGCGTCTGCCAAATGCATAAATGTAAATGTAATGTAAATGTAAATAATCTTAAAGTTAGTAGGCCTATTATAACTTTATTATTATAAAAATTTCCTTTAGTGTAATTAAAGTTTGTATACAAATAAGTTAATTTTAACCTACAATATTAATGTAGTACCAACTGATCCATGCATGTTTTAGCATTAGTTGAGAGATTTTTTTTTTCTTGAGAAAATTTGCCATGTACCTGATATACAGTATATCCAAAATAATTGATATTGACTCAAATTGCAAGCTTGTGAATCGAAATGCATAACTATGATGACAGACTGGCAGGAAATGGTGCAAAACAGAAACAAAGTCCAAACAGGGTGATATTGTGACGTACTGATAAGCCTCATCTTTCCATTATTGTTAATAATAGTTGCAACTTAAATGTGCATTGAAAATTGCCAGCTGATAAACCCCCGGAAACGCGATCACGGGGCCCCCTTCCAGAGATTTGCTCAGGGCCCCCAATAACCTAAACACGCCACTGCACGTGAACGGCCCCTAATATTATATTCTTTGCAAACAGCGACAACTTCGTTGCAGATAAGACACACCGGCTTTGCATTCACAAAACCAGGTAGAATGAACACATAGTTGTCTTTTCATTCTTGTTTGTGCGCCCTATTTTCGCTTTCAACTCTCCTCTTTAGACTCTTTTGATGGTGACATTTTCTCTCACCAGAGCTTAAATGTTAACATCACTCTGCACACGATGTAATAGCGTACCTACAGCACTCAAACAATTTTAAAAAATGCAGTTTAGTACGTGAGGATGCCAAGGAATAATCAAGGAGTGTAAAAGTAGGCTACGTCAAATAATTATTATAATAAGTTAGGCTCCATTGTGCAACAAGCAAATTAAAATATAGAAATAGAAAATAAAACATAGTTCCTTAAGAGCACGACTCAAACATGCCATTAATGGGCTTATTCAAATCTCCTTTGACTATGGTCTAACCCGCCATCTAGTGGCGAATTGTTTTTTTGCCCCGTTGCCAAACTTAATTGCGACCCCTGCTATAAGAGCAGAGTCTTCCCGTTTAATATTTCCCATCTAGTTGTAGCCATGTAAGTTAAATGATGCCTTAATATTAAATTATCAAATTTAACATAGCACAGTACAATTTGATTTGCACTAGAACAAGTAATAGATTAATAAAACCAAAGATTGCACGTTTTATGTACTCAAAATGAATTATATCTCATGTTTAACCACTATAAGACACACAGCGGCAAATCCCCGAAGCACAGGCCAAGATTAAGCTGTTTTTGCCGGTTACACGAGCACTGAATGGCCGCTGATGGCCTGGAGCTCACATCTCTGAAAACATCTAAACAAATTGTAAAATAGTTGCTATGATTAAATATGAGTCACATATTTCAGGTCTAAACAACTACATTCTCACCTAAAAAAAACCTTTTAAAACTACAGTTTGTAGTGCAAGAAATGTAATATTCGCAAAAATGACACTTGATTCAGTTGCTTTAACCGGAGTGATACAAACAGTGAAAAAGTATGAGTGCTGTTATCACTAAAATATCAGATCTGAGAACCAGAAAGAACTGTTGTGTGTGTTTGTGTGTGGATATATATGTTCTATATATATTTTGTATAAATGTATTTTATATAATTTGAGGGGTCAGTTAGGGATAGTGTAATAATAATTACATGGACATATTGATTTGAGATTAAACTGTTTTGAATTCTTACCTGTTTATTATCTTGGAATCCTTTACAAAAACAATCATTCTGGCAACAAGACGAACTCTACAGTACTCTTAATACTAAAAATACTCCCACACAATCAATAACTATAACAGAGACACACCAGTTGGGTTTGTATAAAACAAGAAAGAGCGGGTCTGTGGTGTGATACAAGAAACATCAGAGAAAGACCGGCTTCAGAAACCCGGATAAGCCTGTAATACAACTATTGATGACATTCATTATCTAGAAATATCAGACCTCAGAATGTCGTGTCTGAATTCCAGTATTCCAGAGAGCTGTGTAATAATCATTTGCATTGCATAGCTTAGCAGTATTTTGTCCATTATATTGTAATTATACTTTATCATTTTAAAGTAAATAAAAAATATATATATTTTATGTTAAACAGGGAATCTTGCTCTTGGAGCCACAGCTGTCCAGTCTTCCACATATGAAACAGCAGCTGCTCAACATGCTGTCGATGGCAACAGAAATTCAATTTATAGTCTTGGATCATGCAGTAATACTAATGCGGAGAGGGACCCCTGGTGGAGAGCTGACTTGTTGGAAGTCTACGAGATAACCAGGGTTAGCATCACTAATCTTGGAGTTTGTTGCGCAGAAAGGATAAATGGTGCTCAGATCCGTATCGGAAACAGCCTGGAAAATAATGGCAACAATAATCAGCTGTAAGTATTGTCTCTCTTAATACTTACACAAATGGTTAGAAAATGAGTATATACAATATAATTACATTGAATAAATCCTTTTAATAGAAGCTTGCCTTTGACAGAAGTATATTTACAATTTTTTTAATTGCTAACACAATTAATGAATCAATTTACCATTTTCTCGCAACTATAAACACAATCTCGTAACTACACACCAACTTGTACAAACATCAAACTTCCACGTCAAAATCAAATATTTCAGTCAAAAACGTAAATCTCAGATGACACACAAAACCTGCAAATACACAGTTTACTGTCCTGCCCAGTGAACAATACAGTATACAACATAAATGAAAGAGTGCAGATAGAGTCAAATGCAACAATGAGCTTTAGGAAAAAATTTTCATTTCACTACTGTAAAGTGATCTTACAGGAGATGAAAGTAGATGAAGTAGTTGATCTTACAAGAAGAAGAAAAGTTCAAAAACCGAAGAACTAAATATAAAATGTGTATGCAGCACAATACAGCATACTGTCAATTACAGTAATACATAAAAAAAGAAATAAATTTGCCATCCTCGGCACCTTCAGCCAAATTTCATTACAGACTTTCTCTACCTTCCTTAGGCAGTCGTCTCTCAGTTCTGCAAAAATACAGCACATGAAAAAAAAATGGCTACAAATAAATTTGACGATCACAAATTTGAGGGTGTACATTTTCTCTTACATAAAGTACTGTTACTGTGTACTATAATTATATATGTAAAACGTAGTGTATAACCCTGTCGATGATTCTAGGATGCAATTTCTAAAGCACAATCACCTGTTTATATTATCCCGAGATTCTGATTGGTGTTTCATCATTTTTGTTACTGAATGTTTACTGATGGATAAATGTCTGCTATTTGAGTTTACATAGTGACAATTCAGTTAATTATACTATGTGTTTGTGTTTTCTGAATGAGAACATGGTTAAACCACTGTAAAATAAGGGAGTTTTGCAGAAATCATTAAGAAAATTGGCATGTGTGTGAAAATAAGTGAAATGTGTTTATAGTTTTGAGAATGTCTTTGTTTTGAGAACTGAATAAATGGTTTGGGGAATTGTGTCAAATGAATCAGTTATATAGTGTGTTAGCAATCGAGGAAAAACTGTAGTATGCTTCATGTCGTTTTGATACACCCCTCTCTATTTCTCTGTTACTGTGTTTCTTCACAGGGCTGAAACTGTTGTGTCCATCCCACTTGGAGAGACTAAAACATTCAAGTTTAATCCTATTAAGGGACGATATGTCAACATTATTATTCCTGGGCGCAATGAATATCTCGTACTGTGTGAGGTTGAGGTGTTTGCAGGTGAGTGATAAAAGGAGAGAGACATGATGTGTAGACATTTGTACTATTTATACTATAATTGTTTATTTTTCTGATTTCATTGCCAGATTAAGTGGAATGAGTTGATGTTACTCCACAGTCCAAAATACCAACCTGTTTTCTGAGCAATACTAATAATGAATATTGCACTTTTTTCATTGTTTTCATTTTACCTATGCAACTTTTATCCTTAAGATGAAAAATAAGTTCCAGCACACATTCTGTAAAGGAATGAAATGGTTTTTAAAATTGTGTATTTCATCTTTGCTTTCTTTGTGAATAAATTACTACAGCATTGCACGTTATATTGCATGTTTCTGGATCAAATAAGGCTCATTTAGATATTTACAATGACTTTTAATTTTTCTATTATAACGAGTAAAAAAATGCACAAAAGTAACAATAACCATAACAGAAAAATCAATATAAAAAAGAATAATTTTGAAAATATGGGTGATAGCTTCAGGGAAGAGCCCGGCCAAAATAACAAACAAAACAAAAAAATGAACTAATCCAGAAATCTCTCTGTTATGTAATAATTTACATAACAGTTCCCTTTCTCCGCGTTTAAACATAAACAGGAGAAAAGCAGGATTGCAAACAAAAATTGCACCCTCCCCCTACATTCCCCAAAACAGGAAAGAAATAAAGATAAAGAAAAAAACAAGCTATTTACAACATAATTAAATTATCAAAGAGAGTCAAAACATGTTCAACACATTTAATTCTCTTTCTGTTAAAAAAGTGCATCACAACAAAGCCATAAGATCACTCAGTAAGAAAAACAACTCAATATAAATCAACTCTCTCTCTCTTCTCCACAGTTCCTGTGATGTTTAAATCTCTGCTTCTGCAGTAGTCAAATCATTCAAATCCAGACTCAAATCACACCTGTTTAGCTGTGCATTACTGGATGAGCACTGTGCCTCTGTAATTCAGACTCATTGCACTTTATCTTATCTATGCATCTTTAATGCATTTTAAATCTTGCTGTCTGGAAAGAGCTGGGGAAATTAGCTTTCGTGCTGTTAGCCCTGGTGGCATCAAATTTCTCTGGTAAGAAAAAAATAAAAAATTACATCGAAAATTAAAATAAAATGGGATAAACCATAGTGGTTGAGACTGCTCTGTGGTAAACCAGCGTAGTAAGAGATTTTTCTGATAAAAACAAAAATTGATTTTATAGAGTACAATGTCATGCTCACCATGCGGAAATGACCGCAGTACACTTTGTAGTAAACATCTGACTATCTTCGGTCAGCCCTCAGTCTTCTCAGTGCATCTTCTCACACGAATAGCAGCAGAGAGCAGACTGTCTTTAGTTCACTGCTCGTTCATCTCAAATGAGATCAGACTCAGCTGCTCTTTGTGGTCCTGCCTTATTTACAGTCATTCCAATGCTCTGATTAATAACTGCTTCATCAAAGCACTGAATAAGCATCAGTTTGAGCAACAGGAAGTAATGTCATAGCCATGCAATTTAGCTCAAAGAATTTTAGGAGTCACTTGTTTTATGACAGAGCAACTGAATTGTCCAGCGTTCATTTGTCATTCAGTTTAAGTCATTCAATTCGTAAGCATAACAAAAGACTTCTCTTTAAAAATATAAATGAGACTTTGATTATTCTAACACGTAAACTAAAATCTAGCAAACACACACATTTACACCAGGGGACACTTGACATTTGATATTCAACAGTATTCTTGACATTTAATCAACAGTGCTTCTGATCTGCCTGCATTGACACTATTCTTTAAGAGCTGCTGTGCAGCCAAAATGATGTACCAGTTATCAATGTAAAGCTGCTTTGACACAATATGCATTGTAAAAAGCACTATATAAATAAAGGTGACTTGACTTAACCAGTTGCAGAAAGACAGGAAGTAAGGAAAGAATGAGTTTTAAGAGAATGAAATGATGAAATCCCAATTAAGTTTCTAACAATATATGTACTTCAGAAGACCTAATCTGAACAAACAAAATTTGCTGCAGGTCTTTTCAGGTCCGGATTGATGTCATGGGAAGCAAATCACATTTTGGTGTGCTGGTGGAGGAGTGGAGTCACTTTGCTGCAAAACTTAACTTAGTTTCCTTTCTTTTCCATTGAGTCTCGTGTTCTAAGTAAAAGAAAGAAAAGTAAGTGAGACGAGAGTAGTTGGATGTCTTGAATGAAGCTGTTAACCTATTTTCATCTGATCTCGATCTGCCTTTGTCTTGTCTTCATTGTCAGACCGTCTAAACTGAGGTGTTTGTCCAACCTCTTCGAGGAGTTCTGATCAACTAGGTATCGTCTTTGTTACAGAGGTGGCTTTTCTCCACCTCTGATCACAAATGATCTCCTGGTCTCTTAACTTAAAAGTGCAGTTTAGACATGATTTATATGCAAAGAATACGATGCATTTTACACAGATTTCATTCAAGCCAAAATTTAAGTTATGAGCAGAGATTTACACTCATACCAAACAAGGCACACTTTCAGTCAAACATTCAAAAGTTATAACAATTACAACCCAAATGAGTGTTGATTTGGGATTGAGATGAGTTTTGTATGTAATTATGTTTGAACGAATCATCTTGAAGACTCATTTGTGTTTGTTCGTCCTCAAATCCTACACTGATGATGTTGTTTGCATAATTTATGGCTTTGACATTGCTTCTTCAACCTTTATTTAACCAGGAAAGACTCACTAAGATTAAAAATCTCTTTCACAGGAGTGACCTGGCCAAAATGAGCAGCAATACAATGAGTTTCAACATAGACTTACACAGAACAAACAAAATAAAAAACAATCACATTTCACCGAATCATCTAACATTTGTCGAATGACTACATTAAATTTTGCCAAAGACAGCAAATTTTCTAACTTTGGTAATTCCATTCAAACGGGCTGCATACACAAAAGTCTTCTTACCTAATTCAGATCTAGCAAAAGGAACAAAGAGTATAACAGTTTTGAGAACGTAGAAAATATTTCTCAACAGTTTTCTGTTGAATAAGACAGCAAAGATATGAAGGCAGCATCCCCAAGATGGCTTTAAAAATAAGTAGCAATGCATTTTTCTCCTGCTAGACAAAGAGGGCCAACCAACTCTTTTATACAAGGCACAATGATGAGTTGAAGATTTACAATTTAATATAAATCTTAGAGCACCATGATAAACAGCATCTAAAGTAGATTCTTGACTTGGGGTTGCTGCTTGGCCAAAGTTCTTGTAGATTCTGCACCTTATCGGTGTTGTGTTGTGTAGTGTGAGCACCATGGTGATTCATGTAGTCTCATAGTTCTGTCATGTGAGCTTGCCCTAACAGTCACTATGCAGTAAACCCACATAAAGAATATGACATGGGTAACACTGCCCTCTAGCGGGACGTTGCTGTAATAGCTCCAATAAACACAGATAATTACTTCAAAAGCCCATATGCACACGCATATACTACATAGCAAAAGTGTGTTGCACTGATACTACATCTTAAGCTACTTAAAGGCAGGGTAGGCAATTTGTTTATAAATACTTTTTTTGCTGGTTTTACTGAAGTCACTGCATTTGAAAAACAAAGAAGAAATTCTCAAGGTGAATGCATATACCTTGAGGCTACACTCTAAAAAATGTTGGGTTAAAAACAACCCAAGTTGGGTTGAAAATGGACAAACCCAGCGATTGGGTTGTTTTGACCCAGCAGTTGGGTTAAATGTTTGCCCAACGTGCTGGGTAGTTTTATTTAACCCAAATATTGTTCGCAAATTACTGTACGGCTGGCTGAAAATGAACCCAAAATATGTTGGAAATTAAAAATCAGACACATAATTACTACAGACAACAATAATAAAAAGAAGAACATTTATTAATAAGCAATTTAATGTTTATTGTTTAAATATTATTCAAAAAACGTATTAATAAATGTTTGTTTATTAAACATATTAATAAATGTTCATTTCCAACATATTTTGGGTTCATTTCAAGCAAGAAATACAGTAATTTTTAAACAATATTTGGGTTAAATAAAACTACCCAGAAGGTTGGGCAAACATTTAACCCAACTGCTGGGTCAAAACAACCCAATCGCTGGGTTTGTCCATTTTCAACCCAACTTGGGTTGTTTTTAACACAGCATTTTTTAGAGTGTAGGGGTCTAAAAACAAAAAAATCAAGTCAGATGTGATTTTGGAGTTGGACCTGAGTTTCAGTAGCCATGAAAAAGCAATCAACTACATCAATTATCTAAAAAATATTTCAAAAATTAGATGTTGTTTCCAGTCAAGACTTAGAGAAACTTGTTCATGCTTTCATTACCAGCAGGGTGGATTATTGTAATGGACTCCTCACTGGCCCTCCCAATAAGACCATAAGACAGCTTCAGTTCATACAGAACACTGCTGCCAGGATTCTGAGCAGAACCAGAAAATATAAACGTATCACACCTGTCCTCAGGTCTTTGCACTGGCTTCCAGCTGCATTTAGATAACCACAAAAAAAAAAAGAATAATTAAAACAGTTAAAATTTTTACCACAACTGATGTGTGAGTGGATGAATGTTTCTATGTGAATAAAAGCCTAAATTAAATCTGTTCATATGACGCAATCATGTCTTTTCAGAAAATTTGGACTAANATAAGACAGCTTCAGTTCATACAGAACACTGCTGCCAGGATTCTGAGCAGAACCAGAAAATATAAACGTATCACACCTGTCCTCAGGTCTTTGCACTGGCTTCCAGCTGCATTTAGATAACCAAAAAAAAAAAAAAAGAATAATTAAAACAATTATAAACAGTTAAGATTTTATTTGTTTTTGGTAGGAAGATTTTATTATTTTGTTAGGGCTGTCTGGGTGTAAGAGGTTAAGAGAAGGGAGAGCGATAAGGGTTTGCACTCAGAACATATTGCTCAGCGCATCATCGGTGCGTTCACTACAGAATAGGGTTGCACGGTGTACCGGTACTGCGGTAGTATCGCGATACTAAAGCTTCAAAATACTGGCGATGCCATTGTATTTTTTAAACGGTAGTATCATCTGTACCGTAAGGAATGTTGTGTTGCCTTCAAAACCATTTCACGAGACTGTCGTTGCCTGTCTGCTGTGATCTGTGTAGTAAATGCTCTGTAGAATTAGCACCTTATTGTTTCCCAATGCTTCAGTTAATTTTGCAATGAGAAAAAGTTGCACTTGCACGTTGTTGTTCGCACTGCATTTTTTCTGGAGAAAGGGTCTGAAATTCACTTAATTAACATCATAATCTCTTTATATAAGAATGAATTCTCACAGTTTTTCCGTTGCTCATTTGACCACTTCTGGAAAAGGTGTTAATAGTTTGTTTCTAGAAACATCTTTGCGAAGACGATTCAGACAAATGCAATTCCATTCATCAATAGGGTATAGCGGCTTTGCACTCGGTTCTTATCAATCATATCAATCGTGATTTTAACATTATAAATGTATTATATGTTTTAATATACATACTGCTCTCCAGTCAGGGTTGGAAATTTCAAGAAATGCTGGCAAAAATGCTCCTGATAGTTCGTGACACGAGCAAGAGCGATGTTTTTGTTTAGTTTCTAAATTAATCTGTTTTTGAACAAATTGGGCGAGTCACTGACTCACTAAGCCATTCCTAAAAAACAGTCATTTGCTTCATTCCTGAATGAATCAGCCGTTTTGAACGAATCGGTTGAATGATTCATTGACTTAATCATTAACAGTTGCTGCCACCTACTGGCAACTTTAGTCTCCCATCTATAAGTAGGCTTATTCTATCATTTTTTCCCCCCAACATATTTATTTCTATATTCAGATTTTTATATTTGAAACATTAATCTCATAACATTATTTATGCAATTGTAATTGAAGTGCAAATGCATAAATGCTACATCGTAATGTCACTTCATGCAGCTTCTGTGCTACTGTGCAGTGCTAAGATGAATTTTGTTTACAATGATTCATTTGATTGGTAATAAAAGCCTGTTATTCATTCTAATTAATGAAGTTTTCAGAAAAAAATCTGGTCTGTTTTCATGTATTTATGAAAGTTTGGTTTATTTTGTATATTGCATGATATCACGATACTACTTGGTATCGTGATACTTCAGCTGGTATAGTATCGTAAGACATTTTTATGGTATCGTGACAACCCTACTACAGAACACTACAGAACTATGAGACTTCATTAATCAGCATGGTGCTCACACTACACAAGTTAGAACATGCTTGAGCTTCCGTTTACCACAACTGATGTGTGAGTGGATGAATGTTTCTATGTGAATAAAAGCCTAAATTAAATCTGTTCATATGACGCAATCATGTCTTTTCAGAAAATTTGGACTAAACGGCTCAATTAATTATGACATAAAGACATCAGTTATGATGTCTTTATGAACTTTTTGAAGCATCAAATTAGTAGTTGCGTAGCTGTCAATGGAATGACAGAAATCTCTAAGATTTCATACAAAAATTTTCATTTCACATGTCCTGAAGATTAACGAAATTCGTACGGGTTTGCAATGACATGAGGGTGAGTATAATTAATGACAGAATTGAATTTTTTTGCTGAACTAACCCTGTAAGAACCTATCAGCCTGTGGCATCTAGAGTTTTATAACAGAACTTTGTTGTGGCAAGCAGGGCAGCGCCAAGAGCTGTGGGAATGGAGCAATGCCAGTGGCGCGATTGCTAATGAATGCCACCTGTGTGCCACACCAGTCTCGTCTTACACTGTCATCACTCCTCCTTTTATCCTTCCATGACACTCGATGCCAGTGTTGTCACATTTGTATTTGTCTCTCATCAGAATAAAGACTTAACAAAGGGGGGACTCTTTTGTAATAGCTCTATTTAACCAGATATGAGATAAGACTTATTTTGTTGGGAGGGCCTTAATTCAACAATAAATAGAGCATCATTTCTGAGCACAATTTTATTCAACTAGACCCTCTTCACAGACTGCTGGTATGTATTAATATTCATATCTATGTTTACAGTAATAGCAAATTTTTTGGTTTGAACTGTTTTGACAGGGCAACATATGAATATTGGATAAATAAAAAATATAGCAATAGTTTATAAAAATATTATTCCAAATATTTATTATATAAAAACGTATTATTTTGTTTAAAGTCAGATAACTGCTGAATTATGAAGGTCTTCTGTGAGGTTGATGCATTGATGAATTCCAGGTGAGTTGAATTTTTATGCACTCTCTACACCATTATGATTATAATTGTAACCATCATTGTAATGGGGAAAAAGTCATTTATTGAATGCAGATTTTAAATAAATTTGTTAACACTTTCACTAGTGATAAATTTGCAAAACACTTGGCACAAAACTCACACTTGTGAATGTCATGTTCATACTTCACAAAAACACAAATTAAGTGAGTTTGTTGATAATTAAGAGCAGCTAGATTAAATTACATTAAAAACATCACAGTTCCTTATTGCACAATGAGTTTCATTAGGTGGCAATTGTTCAGTCTATTGAATGGACTGAATATACCCAGTAATACTATATCATTAAATTGACTATTGAATAAATTCAATATTCAATAGTCAATTTATCTTTCAATTTGTCTTTCCGGTGTGGAAATGAGGGAGGAAGGGTCTGAGAGCAGCTGTGCAACAGAATTTGTCCTTTTATTAACACACTTCTTTATAAACAAACAAAAAGAAAGCACATTCAGTTCGTATACAAGGGTGTTGATGCAGGCAGATCAAAACATTGTTGAATATCAAATGTCAAGTGTCCCCAACTAAGCAAGCCAAAGGTGACTGCAGCAAGGAAAAAGTGTCTTGTTGCACTCATTGCAATTCAGTAACGACAAAAGAACATTCAACAAGAATCAGTTGTATTGGTAATTTGTCGCTAATAATTAAGAGTTTAAGCAAAGGGCAAAATATGGCTTAGCAATAGTTTATTGTTAATTATTCTGAATAGCATTAAATAACACTGAACATTTAATACTTTCCAACGCTCTTATGTCTGCTTGTAGATTTCATTTCAATACCTCGGTTCCTCAAAACAAAACTAACAAAATGACAATACAATTCAAAAAGAAAGAAACATACAGTCATCAATGTACAGAAAACAGACAGACAGCTTGAAGTATTGGTACATTTGTTCAGGGTTTGTGAATGTAAACAAAGCAAAACAGTAAAAAGGATAATTATATATGATGTCCACATGAGCTACATTTACTTGCGCAAACTTTGATCATATTCCAAATTAGGAAATCATAATGCAGCTAAAATTAATTATGAGAATCATAAATGAAATTGAAAAAAGTATTTGAATAAGTAATGTTAAATAAAGACAAGTAAACAGTCATTAATAAAATAAGAACAAATGAACAAATTGCAAAAAAAAAATTAGCACAAATAAATACAGTAGAATAAAGATACATATTAAACAAATCTTCTTGTCTAGCAGTAGTATTCAGGTACAAAATACTATAATGTGTAAATTAAATATAGATTAATCATTATTAAAGCTAAAGAAGTTATTCAGTCAAGAGCAGATTTGAGCAGTTTTATTTAATTTTTTAAGTAATTTCACATTTAAGTAATGAAGATGTTTTGTTGTTGTTGTTGTTGTTTTTTATGATTTTAGTTTTAGTTAACTATAATAACATATGCTGTAAAGTTTTACCAAATTGTCTCAGTATCNTCTTGTCTAGCAGTAGTATTCAGGTACAAAATACTATAATGTGTAAATTAAATATAGATTAATCCTTATTAAAGCTAAAGAAGTTATTCAGTCAAGAGCAGATTTGAGCAGTTTTATTTAATTTTTTAAGTAATTTCACATTTAAGTAATGAAGATGTTTTTTTGTTGTTGTTGTTGTTGTTTTTTATGATTTTAGTTTTAGTTAACTATAATAACATATGCTGTAAAGTTTTACCAAATTGTCTCAGTATCATGGGAGTAGGATATGCAAGCCATGTGTTCCCCGCACTTTTAATAAAACATAGATTCATGCCCTGCACTATTTCATTGGATAAGTGTGTTCAGAGAGGTTTTTAGTCATGCCTTTATGTCATGGGGTTCTTCTATGGCCTATTATTTTTTATTATTATTATTACAATAGCAATATATGTTTCTTTGTTTAAATGGAGATGACAAATTGAAAATTATTCCGTCATATGCTGAGATGAGGTGATGTGTTGTTGTGTCTTATATCAGGATGGCCATCCGTGTGATTGTGTTTCTAACACTTACTGGGCTGTGCGTCGCTGATTCCAAAGGTATGTTTAGAATAATACAAATAAAAATGCCTGGATTTAAAAATCTATAACCATTGTGTATCATTACATATCAATCAGATTCATTTATTAAAATTATAGGTAATTGAAAGCTTGTGATTTATTTATTTACTTATTTGTATTGCTTTGTGTGGTAAGCAGAGTGGGGCCGAGAGCCTTGGGAACGGAGCAATTGCTAATGAGCATCAGCTGCGTGCCACACCGGCCTCGTGTCTCTCACAGAGCAGCTCCGGGAGGATAAAAGGAGGAGTGTAGACAGTGTAGGAAGAGAGAGGACCAGGCCTGGATTTTGTTTATGATGGTGTGGCAGTTGTCTGTGAGGGGCTGCCGATTTACTTTCATTTTGTGTTTGTTTATTTTATAAATAAAGTATGTTTGAACATTCGCCAGTTCCCTACTCCTTTTTGGATGGCAGCCGCCCCTCCACAACTCCAAAATCACTCCAGCCCACCACCTTGAGCGTCGGTAGACTCCGCTCAGTTGGGTTGCACCATAGATTTCCCACAGCGGCAAGGGTTCTTTGACAGCGCATTCCTCTTTCCAGGTTTCGGCACCAGTAGCAATTTTAAAGGTTCAGCGAAGGAGGCGCTTAAACACACTTTAATTATAAAATAAATTGACACAAAACAAGCAAAATGGCAGCCCCTCACGGATGACTGCCGCACAAACATAAACAAAATCCAGGCCTGGTCCTTTCGCTCCTTTTATCCTCCCGGAGTTGCTCCGTGAGAGACATGAGGCCCGTCCCATGGCTCTCTGCTTGCCACACTTTGAACATGTCTTATCCTTTTTTTATTGATTTCATATCATATTGAACAGGGAATCTTGCTCTTAATGCCATGGCTGTGCAGTCCTCCACAGACAACCCACTGGGAGATGCTGAACATGCAGTAGATGGAAACAGAGACTCAGATTACAGGAAGGGCTCATGCACTCACACTAAAACTGAGTTTAATCCATGGTGGAGAGTTGACCTTGGAAATGTCTACAGTATAAGCAACATTACCATCACTAATCGTCAAGACTGTTGCAAAGAGTGGCTTAAAGGAGCTCAGATTCGTATTGGTAACAGTCTGGCCAACAACGGAAACAACAATGAGCTGTAAGAAATGTTTCAATTGTTCTGTCATCTTCCCATGTTTATGATGTTCAATCTGGTTTAATAAAACAGGAGGCAAAATTGAACCTCCTCCACAAACCAACCACTCAGAGAGCCACAGCCATGGAGATGAACTTTACTTGAACATATTTTATCCAGACTGTGATTAGACATTTGCAAGTTTAGACCATTGTTTCTTATAGCAATGCAATATAAACATGAACAACATTTTGTATTGTGAAGAGTGCTGTACAAACCATTTGATTTCAATAGAGTTGAATTGTTAGACATGCATTGTGTTGCGAGGCCTCTGGTTTTCATTTTAACTCTGTTCTTTATGTATTTGCAGGGTTGCAACTATTCTCACTGTTCCTGACGGCACAGAAACATTTTCATTTGAGCTTGTTAATGGCCGATATGTCAACATTTTTTTACCTGGTAATGATGAAATCCTTACTCTGTGTGAAGTCGAGGTGTTTACAGGTAAGTGACAGAGATAGAAGAAAACCCTGTGATAGAATTTATGTACTTATTAATGTGTATAACTGTTATTATTTTATTAACAGAAAACTACATACCGACGTACACTTGTGTTCCAAGTGAGTGTTTTACATTTCTTTGAATGTTGTCAGTTAAACATATTTGTACAACAATTAGTTCTCGAATCTGATTGGCTGAGAGGTCTTTCAAGCCATGCAATATTCTACCAGTATCACCACAGGAACCATTTCACCACTTGAATCACAACGCCTTCAGCATTCTCACGGCGAGTGTCATGGCAAACAATCAAGTCCACCATATTTTAACAGATACTATTGTTGTTGTGTAATGGAATGTAGATTTAAGAGTGTTTTGGGTGAGAATGTAGTTATTTAGACCATGCAACTTATATGTAAACATAGCGCCTAGTTGAAAAGAAAAAATAGTTTAGGCATTTTTTTGGAGATGTGAGCTCCATGCCGTCAGCAGCTGTTCAGCGCTCATGTACCCGCTGAGATCACCTCAATCTCGAACAGTTGTTCATTTAAATATTATTGTTCAATAAATAATAATTTATATAAACAAATGCATTGAGTAGTGCTGTCATGGGAAATCCCCTTAAATGTTAAAAGGACAAAGATCGCTTTCTTCAGCGGACATTCAAACTGAATGTTAGATTGACCAGAAGAATATCAGCTAGATGCAGGTAATGCACTAGCTCAGTCGATCTCTCTCTCATAATACTCTAATACAATCAGCTTCAATTAAGTAACTCAACATTCCTTTGTTTCTATTTCTAAAATGACGTTTTATAATTAGTAGAATTAGCAGCAAGTCCGCAGTGTGATACAGGAAACATCATAGAAAGTCCGGCTTCAGAAACCCGGATGAGCTGTCATTATCTGGAAATATCAATCAAATAACATAGCTTAGCATTGTTTTGCCCATTATATTGGAATTATCCTTTAGCACAACAACAACAAAAAAAAAATGTATTGGTTATTATTTCATGTTAAACAGGGAATCTTGCTCTTGGAGCCACAGCTGTCCAGTCTTCCACATACGATCAATTTACAGCTGCTCAAAATGCTGTCGATGACAACAAGGATTCAATTTATAGTCTTGGGTCATGCAGTGTGACTAATGCGGACATGGACCCCTGGTGGAGAGTTGACTTGTTGGATGTCTACAGGATAACCAGGGTTAGCATCACTAATCGTGGAGATGGTTATGCAGAGAGAATAAATGGTGCTCAGATCCGTATCGGCAACAGCCTGGAAAATAATGGCAACAATAATCAGCTGTAAGTATTGTCTCGCTCTTAATACTTACACAAATGGTTAGAAAATGAATAAATAAGATAAAATTACTTTGAATAAATCCCTATAATACAAACTTGCCTTTGACAGAAGTATATTTAATATGCTTCATGCCGTTTTCATACGCCCCTCTCTATTTCTCTGTTACTGTGTTTCTTCACAGGGCTGCGACTGTTGTGTCCATCCCACTTGGAGAGACACAAACATTGGAGTTTAAGCCTATTATAGGGCGATATGTCAACATTATTATACCTGGACGCAATGAATATCTCACACTGTGTGAGCTTGAGGTGTTTTCAGGTGAGTGATAAAAGGAGAGAGACATGGTGTGTAGACATTTGTGCTATATGTACTATTTATACTATGTGTACATTCCCTTAATGATTGTTTGTTCTGTTTTCATTGTCAGATTAAGTGGAATGAGATGATGTTACACCACAGTCATCTGATCCTATAAGCAAAATACCAAACTGCTGTTTTCTGAGCAATACTAATGTTGCACCTTTTTCATTGTTTTCATTTTACTTGTGCTCCTTTTATCCTTAAGATAAAAGATAAGTTTCAGTGCACATTCAGTAAAGGAATTAAATGGTTCTTAAAATGCACCTGATTCTTAACCCCAGTTTGATCCAGGGGGTTGTGCATTTACCCACCTTTGTTTATCTTTGCTTTCTACATGAATAAATTACTTCAGCATTGCATTTTGTATTTTATGTTTCTGGATCAAAAAGGCTCAGTTGGATTTACATTGAGGAGGAGGTGTAGTGTGACATAGCTACCCATCTAGAGTTGAGGAGCTCGTAGTCTCAGTCTCAGATGTCACGCCCATGGACCATTGGCTGAGCATCTGATGCATATGGCACACTTATCTGGAAACACTTCAGGAGTTTTGAAGTCGTCATCTGATTGGTTGAATTCTACAGGATGTTCGGGAGATGCGCGTGTCGCGTTCTTTAATGGTCCGCCTGGAAACAAATGTCTTGATGCCAAATCCCCTCGTAGAAGAAGAACGTGGTAGTGTTTACAACTGTGATGTACGAGCGCTTACCAGGATTAACTAAACGCTGGATTTTCAAAAGTATGTGAAGTTTGCGGCTCCATTGTTGCAGTAAACTTACACAACGTTCTTGAATTAATTATTTATTAGATGCACTCCAGTCTGTTATTGTAGGGACATCGACTTTACATTTTCACACATTTAGTGAAAGCTGCGAAAGAAAAATAACATGGAGAGAACGAGGATGTCCAACTTGGGCGGATTGGCCATCGGGCAATTCTGGCAAATGCCAGAGGGGCCGGACCATTTTTTTTTTTTATGTGGGCCGGTCTTATTATATACAGGTCCTTCTCAAAAAATTAGCATATTGTGATAAAGTTCATTATTTTCCATAGTGTAATGATAAAAATTAAACTTTCATATATTTTAGATTCATTGCACACCAACTGAAATATTTCAGGTGTTTTATTGTTTTAATACTGATGATTTTGGCATACAGCTCATGAAAACCCAAAATTCCTATCTCAAAAAATTAGCATATCATGAAAAGGTTCTCTAAACGAGCTATTAACCTAATCATCTGAATCAACTAATTAACTCTAAACAAATGCAAAAGATTCCTGAGGCTTTTAAAAACTCCCAGCCTGGTTCATTACTCAAAACCGCAATCATGGGTAAGACTGCCGACCTGACTGCTGTCCAGAAGGCCATCATTGACACCCTCAAGCGAGAGGGTAAGACACAGAAAGAAATTTCTGAACGAATAGGCTGTTCCCAGAGTGCTGTATCAAGGCACCTCAGTGGGAAGTCTGTGGGAAGGAAAAAGTGTGGCAAAAAACGCTGCACAACGAGAAGAGGTGACCGGACCCTGAGGAAGATTGTGGAGAAGGACCGATTCCAGACCTTGGGGGACCTGCGGAAGCAGTGGACTGAGTCTGGAGTAGAAACATCCAGAGCCACCGTGCACAGGCGTGTGCAGGAAATGGGCTACAGGTGCCGCATTCCCCAGGTCAAGCCACTTTTGAACCAGAAACAGCGGCAGAAGCGCCTGACCTGGGCTACAGAGAAGCAGCACTGGACTGTTGCTCAGTGGTCCAAAGTCATTCGGAAATCAAGGTGCCAGAGTCTGGAGGAAGACTGGGGAGAAGGAAATGCCAAAATGCCTGAAGTCCAGTGTCAAGTTCCCACAGTCAGTGATGGTCTGGGGTGCCATGTCAGCTGCTGGTGTTGGTCCACTGTGTTTTATCAAGGGCAGGGTCAATGCAGCTAGCTATCAGGAGATTTTGGAGCACTTCATGCTTCCATCTGCTGAAAAGCTTTATGGATATGAAGATTTCATTTTTCAGCACGACCTGGCACCTGCTCACAGTGCCAAAACCACTGGTAAATGGTTTACTGACCATGGTATTACTGTGCTCAATTGGCCTGCCAACTCTCCTGACCTGAACCCCATAGAGAATCTGTGGGATATTGTGAAGAGAAAGTTGAGAGACGCAAGACCCAACACTCTGGATGAGCTTAAGGCCGCTATCGAAGCATCCTGGGCCTCCATAACACCTCAGCAGTGCCACAGGCTGATTGCCTCCATGCCACGCCGCATTGAAGCAGTCATTTCTGCAAAAGGATTCCCGACCAAGTATTGAGTGCATAACTGAACATAATTATTTGAAGGTTGACTTTTTTTGTATTAAAAACACTTTTCTTTTATTGGTCGGATGAAATATGCTAATTTTTTGAGATAGGAATTTTGGGTTTTCATGAGCTGTATGCCAAAATCATCAGTATTAAAACAATAAAAGACCTGAAATATTTCAGTTGGTGTGCAATGAATCTAAAATATATGAAAGTTTAATTTTTATCATTACATTATGGAAAATAATGAACTTTATCACAATATGCTAATTTTTTGAGAAGGACCTGTATATATAAATAAATAGTTTTTACAGGCCGACTGTAACGTACGGGACGGGACAACGGAGTTGGAGATCCACGTGCAGGCTTTATAAATATGAGCGTAGTCATACAGGCAGAGGTCAAACACCAGCAAACAGATGCAAGAGGGCAAGGCAAAAAAGCAATCCAAAACACAGGCAGAGGTCAAGACAGACAGCAAACGATCATCATACAAGGAATCAGTCCAGGGTCAAAAACACAGGCAAGGCAAGGAACAAGGAACACGGAGACAAGGTCAAAAACAAGGCTAAACAATACTCAGCAATGAGTGTGTGTTTGTGAGTGCACTTTATAAAGGGTCACTGATGGGAAACAGGTGTGAGTGCATGATTGGTTCCTAGGTGGGGGATTGTCCACGACGTTAATCTAACTGCTTTGTCGGACATAAATGTGCATACGGCGCTATGATTGGTTAGATCGCCTGTCAATCAAACTCAGTCAAAATCAAGCACGTCATCAGAGAGAGAGCGCAACACGAGCAAATTGTCAGTAAAGTTAGAAAAAAAGGAAAAGCGGTGCAGAAAAGGTTCGAGAAAGCAAAAAAAGGCTCTTAAGTCCGACGCTGCCAAATGCCTAAAATTAACCGAACTCTTTTCAAAGGGTTTAAATTCGGCTGCTGCAGCGGAGGACAGTGCTGTAGTAGAGTTAAGAAAAAAACTGAAAATACAGCAAGCTCAAGTCTTTTTCATGCAGTTTATGCTACTTTGCTCAAGTGTTTTTTAATTTTTTTTATTATTAAACAGTTGTAAGCGTAGCATACAACCCCCGTATATTTTAAAATGTCATTGCTTTGTGATAATTGGTTACAAGTGTTAGCTAGCCTGTTACTGAATTACATGACTGAAATATCAGCAGATAAGGTGGGATTTAGGGTAAACAGACTGCTGTACGCTGCTTGCAATATAGTCAAAAACGTATAGCAACCCAGGTGAAAAAAATACACTTCCATGTACTTAAAGTGCTCTATTTTCGCGCACTAATTTTGTACTTAATAGATTGTTCTTAATTTTGCACTTCCATAGTATTTTTTTTATAAAATTCTTCTTTAGTACTTCTTAAGATAATCTTAAGAATATCTAAGTGTACTTAACTCTCTGAGGTCTGAAAACGCACATATGCGTTTTGCAGGTTTTTTTTCACATTGCAGTAAAACAGACTTAAAATACTCCGTCATTTTTTGTCATAGAGACATAAGTAATATATCAATTGAAACTATAGAATGTCTTCTTTTATTTGTATACACTCAGAGTAAAAACAAAATGTTGTGCTTTTTGTAAAATAAAGAAAACTAACATGATGCGTGATCTCTCGTCTCCCTCTGAACGAACTCCAATCTGATAGTTCTCAGAAAATGAACTGTAACTTAGTGAATACTAATCACAAAAAAATGACACTTATGTCTAAAAAAACGTTGAAATGTCAGGTTTTAAATCGTGTAAGTCAAATCGAAAACAAACATTCTGTGTTTATGTAATCTGTATGAAAAGAGAGCCATGTCAGAAGTCCGTGATTCAGCTCATTACCCACTAATGCGGCCACGCCCACGGAGCCAGCGCTATTCACAGGCAAATTCAGAGGCAACACATGCATACATTGTCTCAATCGTGTATTTATTGTCTTGAAAAGTGTTTATCTGGATGTAAAAGCCATGGTTAGCGATCTCTGGAAGACATGCAGTTAGTTCCTGTTTACTTTTCTTCTATAGATGAATTTTAGATGAGTTTTTGTTTCTTTAGCGCCCTCCGGCTGCAGTATGAATTGAAAACACCATTCATGGAATAGCCTCTTCTTCTTTAGATGAATTTGTGGACTAAAAATGCACAGAGAGCGCCCTCCGACTGCAAGTATGAATTGAAAACACCAGCGCTCATAGTAATGACATTGAATATTAAATAAATATAACTCCTCTGTATAGAAAATTGACATAAACATATGAGAATCCAATATTTCTCCAAATGTGCATGCTTTTAAACTAAAAGCCTATATTCAGACTCTTTGCATCACAGAAATACATCATATTTTAAAGTATAATATAAAACCATTACTTTATATTGTAATAATATTTTTCTGTATGTTTCATATACCATGATGAGCTTGAGACATCACAGAAGGTTTTTTTCACAGCCTACCTGACTGAAATGCCTCATTAATATGCAAGTCATTTCAGCTCATTATTATTCAATTCTTTTGTCTTCTCAGGTGAGAATGAGCCATTATTCATCATTATTCACGATGATTCACGCCTCCATGCATACGGTGTTCCTTGGCAAAAAGTGTCTTACAAAAACTAAATCAATATATTGTTATAAATGAAAGAGTAGTCAGCATAATTTTTACATAATTCTGAAGCAAAAACTAGTCTACAACCTCCAATACCCTAAAGTATTGTAAACACAGATTTACTATCCTTTTTTTGGCCTTATTTCAGTGACTTAAGTTTTTTGTTTTTTCAATAACCACGCATAAATGTTATTCCTTCAAAAACACAAACATGTACATACATGTTCCTCACATATTATGGTATCCTAGTTTGTGCTGAATACAGTGTAATGACACTTGTGTCATTAATATGTTTATGAACAACTGAAAAAAGCACAAATGTCAGGGCATGTCAAAACTTCTCCAGGCCCCAAATCAGCCTCAGACTCCAGAGGGTTAACTGAGCTATTTCGAGACACCATGAATTAGAACTAAAATGTGCTTTTAACATACTATCTCTGTATTTGTAGTGTTATGGGTTCTACTACAAGTGGTAACTAAATGGTGTCTCAAAATAGCACAGGATGTTCTTAACATTATCTTTAGAAGTACTAAAGAAGAATTTTTAGTATATTAAAGTACAAAATTTGTGTGTGAAAATAGTGCACTTTAAGTACATTATTGAAGTGTATTTTTTTTCACCTGGGAATGTGCGTGTCCGTGGGTGTGGTAATGTGGGCTGGTGTGGCTACAGTGCCAGGGCTGAATTTTTGTCCCAGTCCGCCCCTGATGTCCAACCTTCTGTCCCAGAATCACCAACTCAACCACCAATTCAACCAGTATTAACTTTTAATTTACTGTTTTAAAGAGTAAAACAATGCACAAAAGTAACAATAACCATAACAGAAATATCAATATCAAGAATAATAATAATGAAAATAGGGGCAATAGCTTCAGGCAATAGCTTAAATGACCTGGAGAAAGATAATCCAGAAAAATTATTTACAAAACTCTTCCCTCTCTGCCTGTTTAACTATAAATCAGGATCAGGAAAATCAGGATTACAAACAAAAATTGCACCCTCCCCCTACATTCCCCAAAATAAGAAAGAAGTAACCCAGTCAACATGTGAGATCATGAGATGATCACAGTGACACCACACCATTCTCATACTGTGATACTGACAGTGTAATTAATATGTGAGCTCATTGTGAATTCAAAATGTTGAGCAGGTTGAGAGGAGGCAGTTCAAATGTCGCTCACCGGGGGGACGTTATACTTCTTGTTTCTCAACACTGGAAAAAGGTGGATACTGCAGGATTTGTTAGCAAACCATTTGTGCTGTACAATTGGACTCAGCATGGAATTGTTAAATTATGATAATAAAATATGAACTTCTACATGATGTTCAACTGACCAATATTAGAGAAATTTTAGATCACAGTGAACTCACACTAAACTAACAGAACGAGAGTTTAACACAATGATATCACAGTGGTCTCACAGTATGAGCAGTTAGTGCACGGAGGTTACACTTTTAGGTGTACACTTTTTTGATTCAATGGCCGACCAGACTCATCCGCTGGTACAGTGGTGAGGCTGGATTTTCCAGGCAACATATTTACAACATAAGTAAAACATCAAAGAGATTAAAACATGTTCAACACATTCAATTCTCTTTCTTGTATCAAAATCCTGAGCTCACTTAGTCAGAAACAACTCAATATAAATCAACTCATGATTCTGGGAAGGAAGCAGGAGGAAGGAATCATCTTCATGTAAGGAAGTGTCTCTCTCTCTTCTCCACAGTGCTGTTTAAATCTTTGCTCCTTCCATATACCGTCCTACAGAACCCCGTGCATGACACGCAGGGGAAGAAGAAGGCTAAATTGTGTGCACGATTTACTAATTTGTTCTCTTGATTTATAAATCGTGCACACGATTTAGCAAATCGATGGAATGAAATAGTAAATCGTCCCCACAAATGAGCATTTACTAATTTGTTCTCTTGATTTATAAATCGTGCACACGATTTAGCAAATCGATGGAATGAAATAGTAAATCGTCCCCACAAATGAGCAATTGTGCACAAAAAAAATAAAATAAATAACAATAGTTGTATTTACGAATTAGCAAATCGAGGGAAAGGAATAGTAAATCGTGCACAAAATAAATACGTTCTATTCATTTTAAATGACATTTTATCAATAACATTTTTTTTGTGCCAAAATTATTAAAATTGTGCCACAATATAGACGCTCATCCTTTAAAGTTTAAAATTAAACAATTGTTAAAACTAAACATTTTAAAAAAATTCTCCCTTATAAAATTTGATAAATTGTTATAACATCAATACTTATATGGCTACTTGCATTCTTTTTTTTTCTTGCAATCTTGAGACCCGTTTCTGCACCATGACCCTCCAGCAGTGTTATTTTAGTTTGTATTATTGTTTTATATATATATATATGTATTTCATATTTAATTTGAGTTTTTATTTAGTTCCGATTAATGATTTTAGTGCTTCAACTTAAACTAACCCTGCCCACCAGTCACAGAATGACTGCTAAAATCACAGCACTGTGCGTTTACCAGCAGATGACGTTGTTTCTCAAACTGCACCACATTTTTCTCTTTGTGGTGACGGGGACAAATACCTGGCAACCTGTCAGTGCAGCTCTTTTTTCAGCTTAATTGAGAAGTGAGACACATGGGTACCAGCTCAAATGCAAACTTTTAACAAAACACCAAGCCATTTAAAAAGATTCCCTGTTCTATCCCTTAAAAATGCTGTGAGTGGGAGGAAAGAGGTGCTTGATAATTTCATAGATGAGGTTTGACCAGGGCAGAGAGTTTATGACGGTGTGTATATATGGGTGAGCAGGTGATCGGAAGTGTGTGATCTTGTGTTTCATTCCTATAGCATGCAGACCATAAAGAGCAACTCGAAATATGGAAGCTATTTGTAGCAATATTCAATTTAAAATGTAATATGCAAAATGGCAATGCAATATGTAAAATGGCAATGCATTTCTGTATTTAAATGTACATTTTCCATACCATATGTGCAATGTTTGGAGAACAATTATCATTCAAATTCAATGATATATTTTACATTTGCTATTTCATACACTAGTTTTAACATTCATTGTGAGACATTTAATGAAAATGCAGTTGCAAGTGTCTTAACTGTGTGTAAATGCAATTAAGAAAAATAATATTTAAATGATAATTTTGCAACAACTGTTGCTTGAACATGTTAAACATATATAATCATTTCTGTAATACATTTTCATTTTAACTTTGCAACTTATAAAGCGTTAAAATATATGTTTAAATTATATGCTAAAACTAGTGTAGGAAATAGCAAATGTAAATTATATTATTGAATTTGAATTATCATTTTGCTCCAAAGGTTGCACATATGTTATGAAAAATGTAAATTTAAAAACAGAAATACATTTTGCATTACATTTTAAAATGAATATTGCTACAAATAAGCTTCCATACTTGAATACCAGTGAATGATAAAGGATGTTAATGAATACAATGAATGTGATGAATGATAAAGGAATAAAGTCCGTAAGATGCATAAAATACAAGTGATTAAGTTGGGTGTGTCTATGGAAGAGTTAGGTTGCGTTCTGTGTTTTTACTTTACTTTGTTGTACTCTTTCGTGAGCTACTTATATTCAGCCACATTCAGGATACAGTGAAGTCAGGAAAAAAATAAAAAAATCCCAAACACATGAGCGGTGACAGAACCAAGACAATTAAAGGTAACAATAACTTTAATAATAAAAAAAAAAAATACAATACTTAATACAGCTTTTTCAAAAACATTTCTATCTGCCGTTACTAAAATGGTCATTAAATTTTGAAGGAGTGAATTGCATGTCCAAAATCTTGAAAAGGCTACATAGTGTACATTGTGTCGATGTTATGTTTACTGACCGCTATCTTTCTTCCTTATTTAAAGTAAACACAACCAAAAACTACATTAAACTGCATGAATGAAAGAGCACTGTTACATTAAGCACACATCCTTTTCATACAGATATGACAAAACTACACAACAACATTTAAATATTTTTTCCTTGTATACCAGGAAAATGTTGTGATATGAGAACATAAATAATTATATTATTACTTTAAAATTGAAATGTTAGCATAACAATTACATTGATCAGTAAACGGTACTGAACAGTATCTGAATTCAACTCAAATGACATGCTGGGAAATCCACTGTGCAGTTTCAGGTGTCAATAAATATGATTGATGTTATCCCAACTCAAAAGCATGATACGTTAACTTCCATTTGCAATTTTAAGTGAATTAAATACAATAAAATCAAACGTCACATTTCAAATAAGTAAAAAGTATTTGGAGTGTTTTAAGTGTCTTATTTTGACAAATATTGTCTCTGTAGTATTTTCAGTACTAGGCTATTTCACTCAAAAAAGTAAAAAAAAAACAAAAAAACATTCAGCTGAGTGCAAGTTCAAGATCATTTGTGATTTATAGATTTCACATCTGAAAGAGAGGCGTCCGTTCGTTTCCTGTGTGTTCGTTCATTCTATGAATCACACGTACACACATGAAATGATCGTAAGATCAAATTTAGTACGATTTCTGTGCAACATTTTATAAATGAGGCCCAAGGAATGAATAAACTGATGAAAAGTTTAACTTTAATGCACATCATATAAAAACATCTGTGAAATGTGCAAATGTAATAATTAAATTAATCTTTTCCCACTTCTATTAATTTTTATATGAGAACACATCTGCCAATACAAAATTAGTGAATGTATTCTGCACCAATACTTGAAACAGGATTTATAAATAAATATGATTTGTATACATGACCAGTTATCAATGAAACACTTTACAGAGCATGAGACAGTTTTTACCACCATAAAAATAAACATTAATGAACATACAGATGAGTGAAAGCGCTGTCTCATTACCTACATTCATTGCATTTAAAAAATAATCTGTCAATGTCATTATTCAAGTCAAGTGATCTTTATTTATATAGCGCTTTTTACAATGCAGATTGTGTCAAAGCATCTTTACAGTGATAGAGGGAACACAATTTGGGTGTACAGCAGCTCTACAAGAAAATGGTGTCATTGTCCAGCTTAAGTAAGTTCAGTATTGATTCATTCCATTGTAAAAATCATTAGTTATTAATTTAGTTCATTTATCTTTGCAGCAGCTCTGGAGAAAACAGTGATGTGATGCAAGCCAGAGGCAACAGTAGCAAGGAACCCAAACTCCATCAGGTGACAAAAAAAACAAAAAAACATTGGGAGAAACCAGGCTCAGTCTGGGGGAAATGGTATGGAAGCGGTTTGTCGGGGATCTGTGTCGTCATGTCGATGAGGCCTTCAAACACACACACACACACACACACACACACATATATAAATATATATATATATATATATATACATACACACACACACACACTTTATAATGAAGTAGTGTCTGTTTAGTGGATTGTGTTCCACACAAACAAGTATAGGAGTATCAGATCGGTATCAGACGATATTCAGAAGTTTGTTATTGGATCTGTTCTTAAAAAATGGTGTCAGCGCATCCCTAGAATTTTTATAGGTGTTTAACCTGTATTTTGAATTATGCATTCATTGTGTTGTGTTTTAAGGTTAATGAAAATGTCCATAAAATAATGGATAATGTCCTGGCAGAAAATAATGTCCAGGCCAAAAACATCCTATTCCTGCGAAACATGTAGCTTAATGAAAACTGTTACATATATATCCTATGTAGCCTGAGTTCTCATTAGTTTTCTTTGGTTACTCATTCATTAGTCATCCTGTTTCCTAATTAGTTCCCTTGGTTTGCTCCATGTATTTAAGCCCTGTGTTTCCTAAGTTTAGTTGTCCGGTATTGTCTTTGTGAAGGTGACTGTTTCGTTCTTCTCCTGCTTTCCTAGTTGGTGGACTGTTTTGTTTGATGATCATTCGCCGTGCGCTTGACTTGCAACCACCAAGTGTGACAAAAACAAGACTAAAAACTAAATTTACTCAATAGAAATGAAAGAACCCTGTTTACACTGAGTACACACTGATCACAAGATGATCAAGTATAAAGTGTTTGATTACACAATGCAAATTTCGAACAGCAAAACATGCACTAGAAATCTTAAGGTCAAGTGTTCAGTTCAAAACGAACAAGGAATAGATGAACTGATGAAATGTCTAACTTGAACGCACATTGGATAAAAGCATCTGTGATCTGTGAACTGTTCCAATGTGGATACAGGGTAATATCATGTTTACCTGTTTACAGACAGGTGTGTTGGACCAGAGTTGGAACTGAACACTGCAGGAAGGTAGATCTCCAGGAACAGGACTGGGCACCTTTGTTTTGAATTCTGTGTGTGCAAAGTCTTAAAAGCGTGATGGTGAATACATTTTGCCAGTGTGATATTTACTGAGAGCTACATGGTTCTTCCTTATTTCATGAGAAATTAAACACAACCAAAATGTACTTAACTGCTCGAATGAAAATGAATAATGTCTACACTGAGCACACACCCTTTTTATACAGACATGAGAAAACTACAAAACATATTAATAGTGTTTCTGTCTTGTATGCCAGACAAAGTGTTTCAATTTCACTTTTTAAAATTTCAGTGATACTGTAGCACTATTATTATTCTATTATTACACTGATCAGTAAATACTGTTGAACCGTACCTGAATACAACTCAAATCCTATTAAACTGATGATAAAATGATTAAGGGATAGTAAGTTCATTTGCATTGTCCCAGAGCAGTCCCAGAAACACCGTATTCTTTCATTACGACCACAGAGGCCACTTCTTGCTCCCTCGTAATAGCCACAGTCACGAAATCCAGTTAATCCTGTCGTGCTATCCATTAATCCACTCCATCAGTCCTGATATCCACCGATAGGCGGAAATCACAGGGAGGGTTGGGGGGGTCAAGACCTACCCCATCTGAGGGTTGTTTTTGGTATTGGATTGGTTCTTTGAAAAAAAATGGCATGGTAATGGATATGGTAATGTTAATATATTTGGACTTGGCGGAATAGATTTGCTATATAACGATGTGATCGCTATCAGTCCATTTAATGTTGATTATTCAGATAAGACTTGTTTGGTTGGGAGGGCCTTAATTCAACAATAAATAGAGCATCATTTCTGAGCACAATATTATTCAACTAGACCCTCTTCACATACTGCTGGTATGTATTAATATTCATATCTATGTATAATAGCACATTTTGGGTTTGGGATTTTTTTGACAGGACATAATGTTCCTCATATATATGAATAATATATTTGATAAATAATAAGTATAGAAATTGTCTATAAACAAATATTAATAATGCCATTTATTTATTATATAATGTATTATTTGGTTTAAAGTCAGATAACTGCTGAATTGTGAAGGTCTTCTGTGAGGTTGATACGGTGATGAATTCCAGGTGAGTTGAATGTTTATGCACTCTCTACACCAGGGAAATGTTATAAATGGAATGGGGGGAAATTAATTTATTGAATACAGTTTTTTTTTTTTTATAATTTGGTCTGTAATTTGTTAAATTTGCAAAACTCTNCTTGGCACCAAACCAATCACACTAGTAATAATATATGATATATAAATGTATATATGAAATATAAAATATATATGATATGCAATGGAGGTTTTATTAATAAAACTAAACTTTTGTTTGGACAATTCAGTCAGGATGTAAAGATATAGTAGTCTAGAAGTGTCTTGTTGCACTCACTGCAATCCAATAATGACAAAAGAACATTCAACAAGAATCAGTTGTATTGACAATTAAAAAAGGGCAAAATATTTCTAAATAGCCTGAACCCTCATCCTCTTCTCGCAAATTGAAACAAATTCTTCCGTTGCAGGTCAAAATGACCCGAAGCCCTAAAATGATACTTTTTTTTTGGTGCAGAAAGCTTATTTCATTTTGTTTTGATAATATATTTTTTTTTTATATATTTTTTAATGCAGTTTTTATAGAGATTTTATTTATTTATTTACCTTTAAATGACTAGATTTTATCAATAAATAATAAATAATAATTTAAGCAAATTCTTTCAACTTAAATTCAAAATAGCTCACCATTTTCATGCATAACCCTGTAAATTCAGCTCATAATATCTCACATTGGGTGTCTCTGCCGACCTCTTGTGGAAAAATATAATATAACATGATATTTCATGACTTTCAACTAGCTCTATATGGAGCAAATGAGCTCAGTTCATTCAGTTTTTTGAAACCTGTGAAACCAGGCCTAAGTGATGAAAGAGAAGTAAGTGAGACAAGAGTTGTCAGATGACTTGCATGATGCTATTCGGTCTTAACCTCCGTCTTAACCCATTTTACCGTAACCTAATTCTTTGTTTGTTTCTTTGAGGTGTTTGTCCACGCCCTGGAAGAGTTCCAACCAATTAGACATTTTCTTTAGTTCGTGGTGTGACTATTTATCCTCCACGTACATAAATCACAGTTAATGTCACATAAAGTCTCTTAACTTTTCCGCTCTAGCAGAGTAAAATTTAGACATGATTTCTATAATACAATACATTTTACACAGATTTGATTCATACAAACATTAAATAAATGAGAAATCATTCACACACATAGTAAACAAAACACACCTCCCATTAACCATTCAAAAGTTAACAATTGCATGAATTATGTGTGATCTAAGCATAATAATCCCATATATTGGTTGTAGACATGATATAGAATTATGCAGTTGAACGATGTTTGATTATAAGTCCGTCCAGCATTGTTTTGGTCCTGCATTTAAGAGGTCTGTTTTTTTTTTTTAAAGTCTCTGTCAAACAACCTCTGGTGTTAACTCATGGTGTTCCTTGTGAGACTCAAGATGTGCCTCTTCTACCATTAGTTTTGTTAAACTTGACATCTTAAGTGTTCATTCTCTAGTTGGGATATTTTTTATAGAAGCGTGCATGGTCTTAATCTCTGCTTAGCTGGACTGGCTGACACCAAAATGATGAGAACTTCTGATTTAGGGTCCTGTGTGTTGATTTGGAATTTGGCTCTTTTTCAGTTTGAAGGAGTTATTTATGTCTGATTCGCTTTCAGTTCCTACGCAAGTGTCATACTTTATACAGTATACTTTATACAACATTCAGAGAAGTCACAATGAGCGTCACAAAATTTACTCCTTTTCATGATTAAGTCAAGCAGTGTAAGTTGCCTTGATATGTTTTATTCATATTGTGTTGCACAATGATGAATAATTTTCTACATATTTTTTAAAATCTGCCTATATCTCTTGATGTATAATTAGCAAGCTTTGATGGCAGTTAAAATATCAGCTACCCCAGAAACGTGCACTTATTTTCAGTGTATTTTCGTAACACTATTGTAAACAATATTCACCTCTAAATA
>RJVU01014303.1:56220-83999 GCA_003731715.1 Anabarilius grahami | reverse complement strand
TGTATGTATGTTTTATATATAAAAATAAAACAATTTACATTAACCATGTATCATAATTAACATTAAAATTAATAAATAATGTTTAATAATTATTGTATATAAAAAAAATTAACATTTTTGATTTTAAGGTTAATAGTAAAATTAATGATCAATATTAATTAACATTACTATTACGATTAATGTTAACATTACTAATGTAGAACAATAAACGAATATTAAACATTACAATCCAACAAAAATTTAATACAATTAATAAATTATGTATAAAACTCATATTAACATTAATTAATATTCATAATGTATTATTAATTAATGTATAATATATATATAAAACATTAAAATAAATAATTAAAAAATAATTTAAAAAATCTAATTAATAAATGATTCATAACAATTACCATTAATATTAAAATTAACATATGATGTATAGCACATATACAAAGAACAAATTCGAAAATAAAAGTCTTGTTTATATAAAAAATTATTTGAGTCATAATAAGATGGGGGGAAAGCAAAACATAACTTATCTGATGTCTCTTTATGTTCTTGCCCTTTTTACGGTTAACTGCAAGATTATAAAGGAAACTGCTGTCTTTAAATGCATTTAGACCGTTTCCAGCACCCATACCGTAAGTGCAGGAATAGACGCGCGAACTAAAAAAAAAGTGCGGCTGGCTTGACCGTGTGTTTTCGACGCGCGGCCCACTTGACCGCAGTGATTTGTTTTATGTTGGTTTTAACGTCTGTCACAAGGACCATCGACTCTCTGCTGGTGTATGGAGTCCACTTCAACTGATATACCGTGCTCAGGGAGTAGGGACCAGTGAACACTGCGTAGGGACCCTGTCGAATGGAACGCAGCTAAACTTTATTTTCTTAAGTGAGCATGCACATGTCGGCCTACAATATCAAAGTCAGGCGGGTAATATCAGTTTAAAATCATTTCTCATTAAATGTTTTAGGGATCAAATTTAGTGAGGGTCAGCTGTGCGCAACGATTACTTTTTATTGATGCATCATAAGTTTTTTGGTGACGTTATGATGAGATCACACTACTTTATGTCCATGCCAGGCATTACGTGTATATCACAGATGTGTGGATTAATCAATTCACTGTAAACCTGACTTAGCCCACTTTTTTTTTTCTTTTCTTTTTTTGTAATTTTCCCCAATTTTGCATTTGTTCAAGCAGAATGTCCACAGGCTCTTTAGAAGCAGCACTTGTTCTTGGAGATGTGTTTCTTGATCAGATACAGGTAACTTTAGAAACTGTATCTTAAATTTTTTATTTTGACTTCTTTTTCTCTGTCAAATAATTTGAAAGAAAACTACAAATGAATAGTTATATAGGCTAATATATTATTCTTGTAAGGCAAGTATAAACTACTTTAAAACCTGTTAAATATACTATTTGCAATTTAGAAAGAAGAAAAAAAGCAAGCCAAGAGGTCTAAGCCACATCCTACAACTGTGAAGTGGAGGCAAAGGGACAGAAATGGGAATGTTGTAAGGCCGCTTCGGGAAAAAAACCTCAATAAAATAAAAGCTGAAAAGAAAGGCTCCTAACCACGGTGAGACAGTTGTAAATTTACAGTTATTGCTTAAATTTACTGTTATTTTCAGTTGTGATTTATATTTCCCACATGAAAAATACTATTACTTTATAGTAAATATTATAGTGTTTTTGAACCATACTATAGTCAAATACTTGAATTAATTTATTGTGGTAATTCTATAGTTGATGTGGTAATATAACAACTATAGTAATAGAAACAAATTACTTTACCCAATACTGTACTAAGTTTTCTACAACTACAGGGTATATTATAGAACAATATACATTACAGTTTACTGTAGTAAAAACTAAAGTATACTAAAGTATTTATTAGTTTATTAGTTCACTATAGTTAATACTACAGTATGCTGTAGCAGCACAAGCTATAGCACAAGTGTTTTAAATACTATAATTGTCACGGTTGAAGATCCGCAGTCTCTGTCTGTGGTCTGTGTTTATGTTGTGCTGTCACGTTAATTGTTTCATGTGGGCGTCGCCGCTGATTGCTGATCAGCGGCAGCTGTGTCCTATCCAGGACTGCCTATTTATTGCCTTGTCTTTCGTCTCGTGTTTGTCAGATCGTTGTTGGAGTTCCCTGTTCTGTTCCCCTGTGTCCTCGTGTGTGCTTCCGTTTGGAGTTGGTTCTTCGTGTCTTCGTTCTGGATTATTGTTTCATCGTTGGATTCTTCACTTCTGCTCTCACTCCCACGGACTTCACCACGATCATCTCACTACGGCCCACCGAAGTCCCTGTGTCACCGCTCTCCTGCTGTTTGTGTGTTTGTTCCTGACTTTCTGGCGTGAAGCTCAATAAATGAGATATTTTGACTTGCATTTGCATCTATCTTTATTTCCCGTGACAATAATATATACATTATACTACAATTTACTATAGCAGTGTTTCCCAACCCTGCTCATGGAGGCACACCAACAGTGCACATTTTGGATGTCTCCCTTGTCTGACCCATATATTTTTAGGTCTTGCAGTCTCTACTAATGAGCTGATGAGTTGAATCAGGTGTGTTTGATCAGGAAGAGTTGGAAAATGTGTAGTGTTGGTGTGCCTCCAGGAACAGGGTTGGGAAACACTGTACTATAGTATGGTTCAAAAACACAATAAATGTTCAGATTTATGCAGTCTGTTTTAATCTTTAAGTGCACTTAATTATAGAACCAGATATATAGAACCCCAAGGCATAATGTATTAATTTTATTTTGTTTAAAGGTCCCACCAGTGTGCCCATCCAAGAGGAATTTGTTTATCGAGGAGAAACTGGTTACTGTACACTATGGTTATATGGAATGGCATCTGGTTAATAGAGTTTAAGTAATATTCTGCCAGCTGCAACCTACATAATTGCATTTTTTTTATAAATGAGATCCTGGTAACTCTTTAGAATACATGTCCTTCATTAATGAATAACTAGCCTACACAGGAACAAATGAGTAATGCATTATTAAGACTCTAGTAACTATTAACTAACAAGAAACTCTGATTAATGAATTAGTAAGTGGTAGGTAGTTCACTATTAGCTAATCAGTAAATACTGTTTCATCATTCCTCTCAGAGAACTACTAAGAACTATTATATACAGGTTCATAATTAACATGAATGATGGATAATGTATAATTAATTCTAAAGTGAAGGTCATGGTAACACAAAAGTAATGACTGAAGTATTACTAAATCCTTCAGAAAGAATTACTAATTATTTGGATCAGTATTCTAACGTGAAGATCATGGTAACCCACTAGTAATTACTTAAGTGTTACCAAATATATCATAAGGAATTACTGAACAAAAACATACAAAAAACTCAAAAGTTTACAATGACTTCAGTAGTTAATAGAGAGTTATCATGTTTCTCACTTTATAATACTGATCGAAATAATTAGTAATTCCTTCTGAAGAGTTTGTTAATACTTCAGTCATTACTAGTGTCTTACCATGATCTTTATTTTAGAATTAATTATACATTATACATTATTCACATTAATTGTGAACATGTATATAGTAGAGTTCTTAGTGGTTCTCTGGGAGGTTTGAAAACACAGTTACTGATTAGCTAATAGTGAACTGCTACCTTCAACTGAGCACTATTACTTACTAATTCATTCATCAGAGTTTATTGTTAGTTAATAGTAGTTAGAGTCTTAATAATGCATTACTCATTTGTTCCTGTGTAGTTATTCATTAATGAAGGATCAGTATTCTAAAGCAGTGGTTCTCAACTCCAGTCCTCGGGACCCACTGCTCTGCATATTTTGTATGTCTCTCTTACCTGACACACTCAGTTCAGGTCATGGAGTCTCTCCTAACGAGCTGATGATCTGAATCAGGTGCGTTAAATAAGGTATACAAAATGTGCAGAGCAGTGGGTCCCGAGGACTGGAGTTGAGAAACACTGTTCTAAAGTGTTACCGAGATCCTTGTACAGTATCTCTATAAAAACTGATTGTATTGCACTCTAAAAACTGCTGGGTTAAATATGGACAAAACCAGGGATTGGGTTGTTTTCACCCAGCCATTTTTTTCAACCAATTTTGGATTTATTTTTTTAGCCAGCAATATAGTAATATAGTAAAAGGCGTGTTTTTGCTCACCCCCAAATAGGGGCAAATTTGTGGGGTATTATAAGCTGAAACTTGACCAGACCAGAGACTTATATTACATCATGTGAAAGAGGGCATAATAGGTGCCTTTTAACCCAACCTGCTGGGTTTGTCCATATTTTACCCAGCTTGGGTTTTTTAACCCAGCATTTTTTAGAGTGTGTGTATTGACTAATAACACTGTTTTTTGTTTCTCCTTCAATGAAGCCTCACTCATTGAAGAATTAGAGCATATCCTTAATGACGAATGTGTTCAGCCTGAAGAGGTGTCTTTGGCCACAACCTGGCAAAAGAGGCAATCCCTAAGCCATGAAAGATGGCACATTGCAAGGGAGGCCATGGTTAAGAATCTTTTGGCAGTTGAATATGTTCAGGAACACATCTGCCAACACTGTCTTACTTCAGAGGCTATTGTACAGTGCAGGGACTTATACCTAGGCAGTTTCTATGCACCGTATGTGATGGACATGTTCCTCAGCTCCTACCTCTCCATAACAGAGACTCTATGGCCCATGGATTCTTCAAGCCATTGAGTCCAACAACAGCAGTGAAGAGACATTCCGAGGCCATTAAGTTCTCTGAACAGGGTATGCTTTTCATGTGTCCCATCATACTTTTCAGTCTGTATATTTTAAATGGCTGTTCATTAGTGTATATAATTTTAATATATATTTAAAATAGTTATGATATATTATCATATATTTAGTAAATAAATTAGATTATATTTCATTTTACCTTGTTTATAAATCCTTTAATGAGTTAATTATCATTGTTTTGCTTTTGAATTTTTAGTCCGATATCTTCCACTACTTTTGCCAGAGAAAATTTGTGCCTGTTCAGAAAGTTCCTGCAGGTTGATCAGTGGCAAGCCCATTATTGTAATACATTTTAATGGTAAGATGTAGTTTTTTCTCTTCATGAAAACAACACAAATTAAGGTTAATATAAGAACTCAATGCTTGCATGTATTATCTGTGATTAGGAATTTTTTAAGCTGTTGTGATGTATGTGAACTTTTTTATTATAGGACGGTACAATCTCACCCTTCCATCACTGGAGACACCATGCTGCGGGAAAACATGGGCAGTGGGGCTCAGTGATCTCCTCAAGTCTGGGTACTGGCCAGCCTCTATACATTTTGAGACCGTGTATGAGGCTGGCCTTTTTAGGTCTTTTCTGGATTTAAAACTTTTTGCTCCAGGTCTTTCACGTCAAGCGTTCCTTGGAATGCTTGACCGGGGAACAGAGTACAATGGCAGGGTAAATATTGTTATTCAGTGTATATTGTTAACATGATGTTTGTTTTTTAAAGTGATTGATTGGTTTGGTTATTTCAACAGAGTGGTAAAATATGTGGAGACACATTCCAGAAAGCCTTGCTGGAGTGGACCTTTGCCCAGCAGGAAGTTGAGAGGCTTTGTGGTGTACAGCCATTTAAATGTCCTGCTTGCAGTCCATCCATGCATGCCATCTCAGTAGATGGCAACAGGAAGCTGTACAGATTCAACAATGCACATGCTTATGTTTTTTTCTTTATTTTTTTATTGTACTACTTAACTGTCTATATCATGTTTCTCTTTCCCAATAAAATTAAGCACAGAGAAGGGCTACTTCGATGGGACATTTATAATGAAGGATGAAGATGTTTCCTCCTTTGTGGCATATGTTCATGAAAAGACCAAGCATGTAATTACCCCTCAACTTATTGTCATATTGTTTATTCCAGTCCAGCTACCATTATTAAAATATAAATAATTATTTCATTGTAGTGTCTTGTAGGCCACAGGTAAAGGGGTGTGTGGCTCTTCTCAATGGACAGCAGCCAAGGAGTCTGCAAAAAAGTCGACATCAAAGATTGATGAGGAAGGCCTTGAGATTGCTGTGTGCCGACATGGAGGACTTTTAAAGGGCCTAAATATGTTCAGAGGGGAAATATTTGCTTATCCCCTGTTCCTTCAAAACACCCTCTCAAAAGAAAATGTGTCATTCTTCTGCTCAGATGTCGCCTGCAAGTACTGGCCATACTTAAAGAGAGTGGTGGGACACTGTCCAGAGCTAAGGCCTTTATTAAATATGCACCCACTATTATCTGTTATGCATGCCAAAGCACATGAGTGGAGTTGTGAGGTAAGATTCTTTCTTTACATTAAATTATATTAATTTTTTTTTTGTGGTATGGACATGTACTTTTATTTGAACAGCCATTGTTTTTTTGTTTTTGTTTTTTGTAGATAAAATGGTCTGGAAGAAACCAAGAGGGAGCTGGTCTTACAATTGGAGAAGAGGTGGAGCAACTCCTTCTTGTCGAGAGCTGCAATTTGCACTAAATCCATGTCCAAAGCTGGTGAATAAATTAGATAAACACTACTTTTAACATATAGTTATTTCTAAGTATCAATGAATCATGACTATAACTTTTTTTTATGTATTTTCTTTGACCAACTATCTAATAATAGCACGTTCAGACATGCTCACTGTTCTTGCTTCTGCATGGAACAAACGGAAGTCTAAAAAATCTGGCCAAATGTTTGTCTCAAAGATACATTAAGGTATTTTACTGATGCAAAAGTCAACCTTGTTCTTATCATACAAAAAGTACATTTAAAGGGTTAGTTCACCCAAAAATGAAAACTCTATCATTAATCACTCACCCTCCTGCCGTTCCACACCTGTAAGACCTTCGTTCATCTTCAGAAAACAAATTAAGATATTTTTGATGACAGAATGGTGTCAGAATTCCTTCCATTGACTGCCTTTGTAACTGAAACGTTGATGCTTCAAAAACTCCATAAAGAGGTCGGAAAACTAATCCATATGAATTGAGTAGTTTATTCAAAATTTTCTGAAGAAAATCAATTGGTTGTTATGACGAACAGATTTAATTTAGGCTTTTACTCGCAAGTAAACATTGGTCAGCAAGCATAAGCAGAAGCTCAACCAAACTTGAATAATGCACAAGAGTAAACCTCTCTTGGAGGCTCAAACGTGCTGCGTAACCAAAGAGGTTCATTCTTCATCTGTTCATCATAACAAGTGATCGATTCTCTTCAGAAAATGTGGACTAAACCACTTGATTCATATGGATTAATTTTACGATGTCTTTATGAACTTTTCAAAGCGTCGAAGTGGTAGTTGCACAATTCAGTCTGTGGAAGGATCTGACCGCATTCTGTCATCAGAAACATCTTAATTTGTGTTCTGAAGATGAACGAAGGTCTTGCGTGTGTAGAACGACGTGAGGGTGAGTGATTAATGACAGAATTTTCATTTTGGGGTGAACTAAGCCTATAACATAATTTGAGCAATTACATCTATTGCATACATTGTTAAACTATAAACCTTTATGATCAAATTAATTTTATAGTGTTTTGATATGTATTTAGACAACCGAAAGGCTGAAAGTGGAAAGGGAGAGCTTTGAAAGTCTGCAGGCTGAGCTTAATGTCAGTGAGGATGACATTCAGCAGTGGGCCACAGGTAATACATTTTGAAGGGCCTGTTTTATTTTTTTTATGTAATACATTTTTTTTCCATTATAAATGTTTTGCACAGAAAGTAGAATATATCAAATTTGTAAGGCTAATACATTTGATTGGGATGTAGTATCAAGTGCAAAGGATGACACTGGACTTGAGGGCAGAATTCGAGGCCTTTATGTCAGCATAAAGCTGAGACAAATAAATCTGTACCATCAGACAGGTCAGATAAGATGATGATCATAAAAAATGATTCATATAGCTAAGGAATGAAATTGAGTGCTGTTATAATAATATATGTTGTTGATTTATTAGATAGCAACAAGAGAAGGCACAAAATAAGGAGGAAAATTAATGAAGACTAGTCAACCTTGGCAGCTGCCATTAAGGACTTCAATGAACAGTCAGTCCACCAGCTTCCTTCCGTGGATGAACTGCTTACAGCTGATCATTTCCAATGGCCATGGGAATGCCCTGACACTAGTAATTAACTTTAAAAAATAATATTCAGTGTATTTGATAAACATTTTGATGTTAATACAGTCCTCCTCAGTGTTTAAAAGATGGTAATTTAGGACCTTCATTAATTGCAGGTAATGGCAACCTCTCAACTAAGAAGATGGTCTTTGACCGGTTCATGATGCTTTCCCGACTGAAGGAGGAGGAGCAGATCATAGTGATGGAGGTGAAGCAACACTGGCAATCATTGAAGGAAGCTGAATGTTCCCTGAGGGATCTCTCAGTTCAAATACAAACTAACCGTGAGTATCCTTAACAAATTCAATAACGAATGCATTGCTGGAATTAAAAAATTTGGATTTTACTTTATTTATCCTCTTCAATTTTTACATTTCTTTTTTGTGTAGACAGTGACTTTGAGGTTTCAGAGGAGAGCGCCAATGGACTACTGTGCCTTCTCAAGAGAAAACTGGAAGACCTTCAGTTTCTGCAAAATAATGCTAGGATGTTATACCGACAGTGTGTTCTGGGACAGGCTTCGGACAGCATTCTATTTGATAACATTTCCGATGAAGAAACTGAGGCAGTAAACTACAGCTCTGATGAAACAGACAGTGATGAGGACTAAACCGGAGTATATAGAATAGACAGATACTGAAGAACTATTTTAAAAAGCTGTTTTTCTTCTTTTTTTTCACTGTGAGAAACATTTTAGCATAGTAACAGAATCTATTTAATATATTTTACTTATCCTAATGGAAATGAGATTAAGGTTCAGCAGTACAAGTTTTGACTATTATTTTTGAATCTTTAAATGTGTTTGTGTATGTAAGACAGGTGTTTCACTCCATGCATTTTTATAGTCTTATAAACAGCCATACAACCTCCATCCCTATTAATTATTTTCTATTATTTCCATTTTCCTTAGCTCTCATGGGACCATGCAGTATATATCTGTGAGGGGTGTTTTGCAGTGTGTACATATCTTACATTGATATAAAGTATATAAGAATACATAAAGTTTTCCCCTAATAATTTTTTTCCTTACTGTAAGCAAAATAAAATACTTGTACAGTGATCTACAAACACAGTCTTGTCTTTTTATCTCTTCTCTGTTCATGCAGGTTTTGCATGTAATGTGCAGTATATTCTCTTTTGACTAATACATACTGTTCTGATAAATACTGTGACATAGTCAGTGCATTTCTTACAAATTGTAGTCTGTTACTAATTCCAAATGACATAACAAATTGTAGTTTTTTTAACATAATCCATTACATTACACATTTAAGGTAATAGACTATGATTTGTATTTGATTTGTTTATCTGCATTTCATGTGACCATGGACATCAGAGAATAAAACTACTATTATTTTTTACTTTTATTGTTGACCTAACTTAACTAAAAATCTCAGGGCTTACTTCAAGTAAAATTATTAGTAGGTCAAAGAGGTTCATCTGACAAAAATTGTGGAGAAACACTGCATTGCATGTTAATATGAAATGATGTGAATTTGTACATTTTAGTGTGTTTAAAAGACAAAAGCCTTCCAAGGACAGTGATACATGGTTAAATGACTAAGTCAGTGTTATTCAATTAATAATGTTTACATCAGAAGTCGATTAGATATGCAATGTTGAGCACTTAAAACACTTAAAATTAAAATGATTTCTGTAAATTCAGTGATCAAATGCTGTGTTTGGCATGAGTTTTTTTAGAGATAGACCCATGACTAGTGGCTAATCTGTGAGTGCTATTCCACAAATTTTTTTTAGAAAGGAATTTTATAAAAGATAAAAAAGAAGTAGGGAGAATGCTTTATACTTAGGACCATGTGATATTTCAGTTTTTCTGTTTCAATAAATCTGCAAAAATGTCAACAATTCTGTGTTTTTCTGTCAATATGCTGCTGTGTGTACAATAATGAGGAAAAAAAATGAACAAATGATTTTAGCAAATGGCTGCAATATAACAAAGAGTGAAAAATTTAAGGGAGTCTGAATACTTTCTGAATACTAAATATATATATGATGCAGATGCAAAAGCCTCTAAGTGCTGTTTAAAGTTTTCTTCTAAAATGAGCATTTTTATCAAGCTTGTATGTTTATTTTCAGTGTAATGACTGAGACAAATCAGACACAATTATTGGTTAGTTAACCAATAGTTTTAAGCTCACTCTGGGGTCTGTCTTCCATCCCCCGAGAAGTTCTTAGTTACAAGTTTTATTGCACTGAAGAATGTGACTGCCGCATGGAGAGCAGAGAAGAGACACACAAAACGTGTATCTTTCCTGCATTATCCACACATAACACAGACTCTCTAGCATTAATGTAAGATTGTTCTATAAATGAACAGGCATAGTCCCAGGAAATGGAATCCATGATTACTGTTGTATTGTACTCATTGTATTTACATGTTTTATGATTTTTAAGTGTTATGACATGCAAGGTAACTTCAATTATGCCATGTTTAGTGTCTATGCGTTCGTATCGGGATGATTTAAATGCTTTTGTATGCAGTATGTCTATACCTGTGCAACACATGAGTATTACAAGACTCTTTAATAGTTCTTATTCAAAGACTCAGCTTGTTAATCTGCTTGGTCATAAAAGCCACGACAAGGGGGTGTGTTGTCACCCGGAAATACAACATCTTCATTGGCCCCCTCATTCCTAAGAGGTTGGACTTTGACCAGAGGTTAAAAGCCAGCGAACGATGCCACTCTTTTTCTTTTTCCTTGCTTTTGGATGACCGAACGGATCTCCTTGCGGCCGGCCTAGGCCAGGCCTGCAAGGCCTGTAGGCCTCGGCCTACAAACTAGCCATGTGCTCAACATCCAACATAGAAAAGACTAGCAACAACTTCAGACGAAATCCTCGAGATCTCTCCTCAACCTGCGATCTGACGTTACTCAGCCTAAAGGCATATTGCAAGTATCGTACATTTTAACACTAAACGGCGATTTAGTATTAATTTGTAAGACTTACCTTTGCTATTGCCGAAGAAACTGATGATTCCTTTCCAGATTGTCTTTGACTTTTTCCTATAGCTCTAGTAACAGTACCTCTTCCGGTTCAACCCTATCATTACTCATTCTTACCTACAGTACGTATGTGTGTGACCTTTGTTGTATGTTATGTGTTTGTTAGTTTAGTTATGTGTTTGTGAGTTAGTTAATAAAGATTGTGCACAATACATGTTTGGTTCTGACTCCGTCTGCTAATAAACTGCCTCTTAAGTGATTTAGACCCCGACTAGGTGCTCTGAGTAGCACGGTACAATAAGAATGTTATTTTTCCATAACTTGGAAATTAACATTTCTTAGAATTAATAAACAATCAACACTGAACGTTCACTGGATGAACAGGTTAATTGATTGTAATATTAATCTTAATGTAGCTACATCCAGTTAATCTGATTAACGGATTTACATATTCATAATTAATCATAATTAATAATCATAATGCGTTAGAATAATTATTAATATTTCCCCTTTGAGTTAATTCGCTACATCAGTTATTTCACTTTAATGGCAATTAAAAGGACCTATTAATTGCCATTTAAGTGAAATTACTGAACCTAAACATATGAGCTTGATAAAAATGCTCATTTTAGAAGAAAATTTCAGATGTAATCATGTAATCAATAAAACAAAAACAAAAAACCTAGAGTCTGATTATGAGTATTTAAAATGTAACAATCTAATTACAAGTACTTAATTTTTGGAATCTGATTACATAATCCAGATTATATGTAATCAGTTACTACCCAACAATCAACAATGATTATATAATGTAGAATTACATTTTAGGTAATAGTCTGAATATAGTTGTCTTATGCCACAATTCAGAATCTTGAATTAGCATTTTATTAATGATGTCTTGGGTTACGGTTATGGTTAGGGTTAGATCGGTGTCTTTGTTTACTGTCAACACTGTATTCTTGTTCTTGTTCTAATTAAATAAACGGAAGCCCATTCCAAATGGGCATTTATGATGATTTTTGGGGGTCTGTTCTTGTTCTGTTCTATTAACTGTGACTGGATGAACTTGGAACAATTTACATAATGGCAAGTGTAATTGTAATTGACGGAAATGAGAGGGAGGAGGAGAGGGAGCGGGGGCCGGTGAGAGGACTTTTCACGAGTGAAGATATTACTGCGCCAAGTCAAAGTGCTCCCGAGCAATTGCTATGGTATTCCGCCATACAATATAGTTATCCATTTTACACGCTTAGAAAAGCGCAACGTTTTGTTTTGTCACCGTCCTAGGTCGAGTTACACTACTCGAGTAACTGTATTTAAATAGGGAAAACGTGGAGGTGTTTGGTAGCTTCTCTGCTTGGCCCCCATTGAATGAACTGGGCTAAGCTAAGTGCTAACAAAGTTTCGCCGCAAGACAGAGCGATTTAGTGCACGCACTGAGACGAGAGAGGTATGTATCAACTCGTCTTAGTTAAGGGAATAACATAGTTTAATATGAAAAAACGGTGGAGTATCCCTTTAACCTCGGTGGAATTAAACTTGAAAAATTGTGCATATTGACTTCTTTCCGCGTTTGAAACAACATTCATTCTGATGTTCATTCATGTTTATTTGATGCTATAAATGGACTAGTAGGAAGAGATGATCCTTAACGAGCCTCTTGAGCTGAGGCGCTACAGCAATCTGTCACGACATATTAAAGAGCCACAAAACGGTTTTTATTGTTTGAATTTCTTTAATAACTACACAGTTTAAAAGCTGGGACTTTGTTTAATATCATAAGTAACCTGCTTTGTCTTGTCTGTCGACGTGTTGTCAGTGTCCTCTTTGCTCCGCGATGTATTTTTCACTCTGTTTGGCGTGACAGCGCTACGGCTTGTCGGACAAAGCAATAGTAACTAAGGGGGGCGGGTCTTTGCGAAGGGTCAATTTCAAATGTTATTTATACTGTGAAGAGGGTAGGTTAGGGGTGTGCGATATATTTAGTCTACAATTTTATAATAATTGTTGTTTTAACGATGCACAATCGATCTGACATCCCTGTATGTGATGTTGTCTTGTAGATTAGATAGTGTCGGTGCGCATTTAGAGTGCACGCTTTCACTGTGTTAATAAATATCACATGAAGAGTGCCATTTTTCTCCAGATATCAGCATAACAAATGTTATATCAATTTTATTCATGTTTACATTTTAGACATCATTGCCTGTTTCTGCACAATTTCGCCAACGAATATAGTTCAGATCAAATCCAGAGCATTGTATTGCGTCCCTAAGCAACAAATGGCGCTGTTTCCACGAGACGCGCTCCATTATGAACAAAAAGAGCGAATGCAATATGAGTTAAGATGATAAATAGTGCAATCCTGCTCTTATTTATGTATCCGTTTGCTTTCATGTGTCAATCGGAGTGTCTGGTAGCTGTAAACAGTGAGAGATCTTGAGGCAGGCGCGACGCTTAGTAAGAGCAAAGCGACGCACTCCTTTATGGGCAAAAAGAGCGAGTCAAAATGATAAATAGGTACATAAGAGCAGGATTGCACTGTTTGCACGCATGCATCAATCGGTATTTATCATATATACATCATATAACAGTGGCAGGTCCCGAGGCAGGCGCATATAACAGTGGCAGGTCCCGAGGCAGGCGCGCATAACAGTGGCAGGTCCCGAGGCAGCTCCCCCTGCCACGCAAAGATTTTACTCCTACTGGAGCTTTCTGAAAGACCGGCCACGACTCCTATGCACGGTTGTATGCTCCGGGGAGATCTTCCTCCAGTGCGCAGCTGCGCGCTTTCTGCAGACGGGCCGCAGACTCCTCACTTGTAGTAGTCAAACTTGCGACTTTCTCGTTAACTGTGCTCAGATCAGCAAACAGCAAATAATATGAGTGTCTCTAGGTTGGAAGAATAACTTGAAAACACCGTCTTTATCAACGACTCTTCCCTCTAAAGAATGACGAAAGTCCACAATGTCGAGCGAACATACATGGAGAATTCAGTTACAACACAATAACACAAACTGAAAACTCGCGTGACTTGAATCAAGTAAATATACACAATTTAAGATATAATATGAAGAATAATCCGTTAAAACTTCTAAAATCTTTATCATAAACTATACCTGCTTATCTTTCCGATCGGCTGCATCCGTTAAAACTCCCTCTCGTCTCCATGGAAACCCCAAAACACTCACAAAAAATAACAAAACACGTAGGCGAGGGCGGGACTTAAAGTTCATAAACCAATAGACTAGAGAAAGACCTAACTGTAGGTCTTTTCACATGTGTATAAAAATCAAACTTGATATATGCTCGTGTTCTTAACAGCATACACACCCACATTTTATACAGCAATATATAGAGTGGTATATTCCATTCGCATTTTAGCTCTGAGCAAGAACAAAATAAAATAAAGTGAAATAAACTCAATACCTGTAGAATTTTATTCTACTGGGTTACACATATAAATATAAATCTAATCTTCTTTTTTTTTTTCATTTTATAAGAATACAAATAGTAATTTTAAACTTTTTGTTAACATTTGGATTTTATAAAATTACTGTGCAAAGTTTTTTTCAAGAATTAGGCTGGCATACTTTTTGCTGCTGAATTATATACACACTTAGTTTATTCATTTATTTATTGGTCAGATTATGATTATTATCTTATATTTTTATTCGTTTGTTGTTTTCTGGATTGTCTAAGAGTGACCATTAGTTGCACAAATACAGATGTATACCCAGGTGAAAAAAAGTACATTTCTATAATGTACTTAAAGTGCTCTATTTTTGCGCACTAATTCTGTACTTAATATACAAAAAAAATATTTAGTACTTCTTAAAATAATCTTAAGAACATCTAAGTGTATAAAATGTATTTAGATACTACTTGCAGTACATTTGAACCCATAGTGTGCTATAAGTGGTAACTAAATATATTTTTTAAATACAGAGATAGTATATTAAAAGCACATTTTAGTTCATATTTCACGCTGTCTCAACAGTACACTTAGATGTTCTTAAGATTATCTTAAGAAGTACTAAAGAAGAAATTTTTAGTATAGTAAGTACAAAATTAGTGCGCAAAAATAGAGCACTTTAAGTATATTATAGAAATGTACTTTTTTTCACCTGGGTAGGTACAGGCCCCCACTAAAATTAATTCAACAAAGGTAACCTCTTTTGCTACATATTTTTAATGATTTGAATGTGTACTCTACATGTTTGACCACTCATGAACTATCATAGTCTACTATATGTTGTGTACATGACTAATGTGCCCTATACCATCGCCAATAAATAAATTGCTTTTAGAGCACAAAATTGTTTACAAGAGAACAAATTTCTTCATTGATCTAGTCACTTAATTTTGCTCTCAGAATGCACTACATTTATGCATTTAAATTTAAAATGTACAAAATTTTCCTCTGGGGGGGGGGGATGCCCCCGAACCCCCCTAGAGGAACTGATGCCCACCCACCACAGTCTTACAAAATCCTGTGGGAAACACTGGATTGGTGTATGGCACATAGTTAACGAGATATTCTGGACTTTATTCTACTAAGGGCCAAATGAGTAGACATGCCAATGACTGGTCAACATAGGCCCAATGTTACAGGCAGTGAAATTTGTCTCATACTTATATAATTACAGTGTAAATTTGCACTTTATTATTATCTGGTTGCTTCCACTTTTTATTTTTCAAGGCCCAAATTGAACCACTTGGAAATTTCGTTCAAATTTTGATGCATAGCTGTTCATTCAAATGTCCAACTTTGTTATGCAATTGTTACTTTTTGACATTGATTAAAAACTATGGACAAAGGCCCATTGTGACATCTTGATTAATTCCTCTGCTTTACTTAAATGTATCAGCTTAATTTATTTAACACCTGTGCTTACTTCACGGCCACCTCTTTTTTAGATTGCTCACACATCAGACTTACTGATTAATAATCTATGAAGAAGATGTCTCCTTCCTCTTCTGTCTTTATTTCTATTCTTATATCTGTGGGCAGTTTTTGAGTCCAGTGTTGATGTTAAGTTATAATGACCTCGTTACATTGTGATGCAATATGTTATTCCATTTGGAAAGATGTTTAATTTATGCCACTACAGTTGCAGCTTGAAGTCGCGCTGGTATTAAAAAATATGTTGAAGGTATTAAAAAAGGAAGTAAAAGGTATTAAATTCAACTTAAGAAGTTCTGTATATACCCTGAGAGCGGTTTGAAATCGAAGGGAGTTGTGCTTTCATGCTATGACTTTTTGATTTTTGCTATTACACTCTAAAAAATGCTGGGTTAAAAACAACCCAAGTTGGGTTGAAAATGGACAAACCCAGCGATTGGGTTGTTTTGACCCAGCAGTTGGGTTAAATGTTTGCCCAACCTGCTGGGTAGTTTTATTTAACCCAACAATTGTTTACAAATTACTATATGTCTGGCTTAAAATGAACCCAAAATAGGTTGGAAATTAAAAATCAGACTCATAATTACTAGAGGCAACAATAATAATCAAAAAGATGAGCATTTATTAATAAGCAATTTAATAAATGTTTATTGTTTAAATATTATTCAAAAAACGCATTAATAAATGTTTGTTTATTAAACATATTAATAAATGTTAATTTCCAACATATTTTGGGTTCATTTTAAGCAAGAAATACAGTAATTTTTAAACAATATTTGGGTTAAATAAAACTACCCAGCAGGTTGGGCAAACATTTAACCCAGCCACTGGGTTAAAACAACCCAATCGCTGGGTTTGTCCATTTTCAACCCAACTTGGGTTGTTTTTAACCCAGCATTTTTTAGAGTGTAGTTTGTAGTAATTTATTGTGTTTTCTGTACATAAATATTCTTGTTTTCCCTCTGCTTATTGAAAAAACTTTTAATTACAGTCAGGGTTTTCTTCAGTGATATTATGTGATGTGTTTGTGATGGATCCAGCCTTACATGAATGTTCATTTGTCTGTGTAGATTTGTGATTGCGAGGTGATTGTGAGGCTGAACTGTGGAGATGCTGGGGTGCTGAGAGTAGAAGATATCGATTCTGCCTTTTCCGATTCCGCCTGCCACATCTGCTTGCCGGGTAAGGACATTATGTGTGCTTGTGTCTATCGTATTTGGCTGATAAATGTTGTTCTTTTGATATTTATTTTGACTTTCTATTTATCAAAGAATGCTGAAAAAAGTTTAACGTTTAACGAAATGTTTCTTGAGGATCTGAAGGATCATGAAGGATCATGTGATTTCTGAAGGATCATGTGACACTGTAGACAGGAGTTATGATGCTGAAAATTTAGTTTTGCTGTTACAGGAATAAATTATATTTAAAAAAATATTCAAATAGAAAACGGTTATTTTAAATTGTAATAATATTTCACAATATTACTTAAGAGACTTTTTTCACAAACAGTAAAAAAAAAAATCCTACCATCCCCAAACTTTTGAACAGTAGTGTACTGTGCTGTTTGTGTTTTCTCAGATGGCCGTGAATGGAGCTGTCATCTCCACGAAGAGATCGAAGCCTCTTGCAGTAAATTGCTTTATAAGAGAAAACAAATGTTCTGCAGCTTGTCATGCACAAGAAGATCCCCCTCAACACGTGGCCTACCTTCGCTGTAAGAACACATGCTCCCTCTTTTCTGCTCTTTTTTTTTAAATTTTTTATCCTGTTGTCCATCTCCTTTTCAAACTCCTTTTTTATTTTTTTTACTTCCCACTAATTTTAGTTTGTTGCTAAGCAAAATCTATTTTTGTTGGGCAGATACAGCTGTCATTCCTTAGAAAGAAATTCTGTAAATTTTTAAAAACTAAACTTGACTAATCTAATGCAGTTTCCTTATTAATGCCAGTTCCCACTGCACAGACAAATACCAACAAACACATTTGTTGGGTTTTGTTGGATCAGTGTGGTACCTCTGTTGGCGTTGGTTAGAGTTTTTCACTCTGGTGTTCAATCAATGTTTGTTAGAAATAAATAAAATAAAATTCTATATTCAAAGGCCAACTTGTTTGTTGGTGTTTGTTGGCATTTGTCTGCGCGGTGTGAATTGGCCTTTAATCTATTTAGACGTCCCTTTTGATGGTGTTTGAAAATGTCATTAATGAAATTTAAGGTTATGTTTTTTAACATATTTAGCAAAAGAATTATATTAAATATTATTTAGTAGAATATTATAAAATAAATAATACAATATTTAACTCTGGTAGCATAATATGGGTTATATATAAGTTATTAGAATGATTAGAAAGTTAGAAAATTACAGATATTTCCTGTTGGTCTGTGCAAGAGCAATGTCAGAACTGTGTTGCCATGCACACATGCTGCTTTGAGCGTTCATGAATGTTTGCCTAGTCAGAGATCCCTCAGACAAGCTTTATTTATTCATGTTCCCCATTAAACAGAACAGGAAAAAGACAGAAACGGTGAACATCCTTACAGAGAATGGCAGCAACCACCAGCAGTCAACCACAGGGCGGCCTGAAAAATCTAACGAAAGCATTGAGAAAACGCCCGCAGTGACTTCTGCTGAGCAAAAACGTGGTAAACCCGACCGTGGGTTGAAACGAGGGATGAAAGGCAAACAGGTGGAGCTCACTGAGAGCACAGGCGTGAAAGTAGCAGATATTAAATCAAGCGATAAAGCAGATTCAATCAATGAGCCCAGCGCAAAGCGTACCACACGACCCTCCAAAACCACAAAGGAGCCCCCTCTAGCTCCCTGCTCGTCAACGGCGTCTCAATCCAAACAAGCAGTTAATGGCGAGACACACACATCAGCCGTTAGCAGTGGTGCCTCTTCATCTAGCAATGCAAAAGACAACAGGGCTCAGGTGCAGGTCAAAGGTCAAGCATGCCAGACATCTCCGAAAGTAAAAGGAGTGGACAGGAGGCCAAAAAGCAATGCTCAGGTGAGACTAATAACAATCAGGTGAAACTTCACCTGAAAATAAAAATAATCAGCAGGAAATAGAATGGTGGAAAAAGAGTCTCTCGCATCCTGTGGTCTGTCCTTTGTGTTGTTTACTCAACCAATCAGCATGTTCAGCACCCAATTCCCACCCCTGAAAGTTCCGGAGCTTTGAAAAAGTACTACCCTGTGAGCAGGTTGATTCTGAGGGGGACATTTTTAACTTCATCTAGACCCTGGTTCCTGCAGTCGAAACACACAGAGTACCTCCCCCATGTCCCTAGTTCCTGCATAATGTTTCTGCAGTGTAAAAAAAAAAGGTGGGATCTTACGAGATCTTACGAGAATTCTTATTTAATACATCATAAACTATTGCAGCTGGGTAACAGGTGTAATTAGAGCTACAATTAGCATTAAGCTACACATCACAACTTATGAGATTATTACTATGTTTTTGCTCAAACCCCACTTTAAACCATCATCGAGTGCTTGTAATAACTTCCGACTGCGTTCTAAAGTGGAAGAACATGTGAGAATAAATCTGTTCTCAGACAACAATGATTAAAAGTACTCAGCATCCATTCTCTTGCGCCACCAATCTCGCCCTTTTGTGCAACAGCAGCGACTCCGGGTACGTGATCTAAAGCTCAAATCTAATTGGACGGCCCATTTTATCACAGAACGACAGGGAAAAAATGAAAACACTGGTCGAAAGAATGATTGCGCCAGGTGTGAATAGCTCCATAGGGATCTATGCATTTGCATCACTTAACCACGCTCAGTGTGAAAAGGCCTTTAAGGCTTGGCTAAATAAAAACAACTGGACCTTTGATCTTTCAGAGAGCTCTGACATGTATAATAGGGAGCACATATTATATTATTACTGTGGAAAAGCTGGACTGTTTTTGTTTACATGCTGAAATGAGGGAACCAGTCAAGAAAAGGAATGTGACTACAGGGAGTGATCCAGTAACTCAATACGAGTGTGAGACGGGGTCAAGCCAAATGTGCCAATGTGTTCTTGTCTTTATGCCAGGCTCCTGGCCCACACTGCTCTACATAGCCTTCTCTCAAATGTAGCTACCACTCCAACATTGTGTTTTACAAGGGCTGTTCCAGTCCAATTATATATTGATACACTGTGATATAGTAATGCTTCACAAATTAAGCGTATCATGAGGTGGTTGACAATACCCAGCCAAACTTTTTACAAATTTAAGTAGATTGTTCAGTTGTGGTTGTTATATACACTACCATTTAATATTCATCAAAAGTGATAGTAGAGACAAACAATTTTTATTTCAAATAAATGCTTTTGTTTTGAACTTTCTATTCATCAAAGAATCATGAAAAAATGTATCATGATTTCCACAAAAATATTGCGCAGTAAAACTGTTTTTAACATATTAATAAGAAATGATTGAAGATTGAAGCTATGACTTTTATCTGCTAACCATAAGCTTTATTTTTCTCTTGTCTGTTGTCTATTGTTTAAGGTGCAGTGGGGGGCGCCAAGGTTGCTGTGCCCTCCAGCCCTTCCACACTTGAAAAGAGTCAGACAGGAAGCAGCCAGCATGCACTCCCTGCTAAAGAAGAACCACGTGTGGGAGAGGAGAAAGTCAAACCCCCTCGAGCCCCAGAGGACTCGGGTCTGGATGCCGTGGCCCCTCGCTCAGTCCCAGAACACGTGTCCCTCAAACAGGAACCAACTGTGGTAACGGTAATATAGCAGACAATAAGGATGTATCATCATGTTCATGTCACATATGATAATCTAGTGGACCATAACTTGTCTCAGGCCTTTTAGATAAGACTTTTCTTTTCATCTGTCCATATCCCAAGCCCACCTGCATGGTTCAGCCCATGACTCACACTCCTCCTGCAAGGCAGTGAGAGAGCTGAAGAAGTAGAGGAGAAGAAGGTGTGTCTCTCCGGCTTCACTGGACTAGTCAATTTGGGAAACACTTGCTTTATGAACAGTGTGATCCAGTCCCTCTCCAACACACGGGAGCTTAGGGATTATTTCCACGGTCAGTGGCATTTTCATTGATGAGAATTGCTACTTTTCATATGGTTATGTGTCTTACCCAGCTTTGTGTTTTTGTGTTGTTTGTTTTCAGACCGGGCATTTGAGTCCGAGATTAACTGTACTAACCCATTGGGCAAGGGTGGACCACTGGCCATTGGCTTTGCTGTTCTACTTCGAGCATTGTGGAAGGGCACTCACCACGCATTTCAACCCTCCAAATTAAAGGTATCAATGAAGCAACAAAACTGTCCTGTTATACCATATCCGCTAGTTTTCCATATGTAATGGTTAAAAAACCCATAATGACCGGGTGTTGTTTCATTTCTCTTCACAGGCTATAGTTGCCAATAAGGCCAGTCAGTTTACAGGCTACGCACAGCACGATGCTCAGGAGTTCATGGCTTTCTTGCTAGACGGGCTGCATGAGGACCTGAACTGCATCCAACACAAACCTTATACAGAGACTGTTGACTCAGACGGCCGTCAAGATGAAGTGAGTTCTTGATTTTTGTCTCAAAACATAAAAGGGTTTCAGTTGAATTTTGGAAGAGATTGCATACTTTGGGGCAGAGTGTGCAAATACCAGGAAAAAACAAAAATGTTGTATTAAGTTTTATAACTGACAAATGTAAGCATTCTTACTAGTAGTATCAAGCTTTATCAAGTATGGTTACAAATCTGCTGAACGTTGTTCTTGTTTATTGTTTGGCAGGTTATTGCAGAAGAGGCATGGCAGAGGCATAAAATGAGGAACGATTCCTTCATTGTTGACCTCTTTCAGGGCCAGTACAAGTCAAAGCTAGTGTGTCCAGTGTGTTCTAAGGTAATGCGTCAAGAGCAAAACAAGACCTATAATTCAAATTTATATAGTAATGTTCAAATGTTTGGAGTTTTTTTTTATTTTTTTTATAAAGGTCTCTTGAATATTACTGTTTAAAATATTTTTATATATTTCAAAATATAATTTATTTCTCTGATGGCAAAGCTGAATATTATCACTTAATTCTGGTTTTACATGATCCTTCAGAAATCATTATAAATAAGCTGATTTCGTGCTCAAGAAACATTTATCTTCATTGTTGAAAACAGTTGTGCTTCTAAATGTTTTTGTGGAAACCGATGCATTTTTTTTTTCAGGATTTTTAAATAGAAAGTTCAAAAGAACAGCATTTATTTGAAATGGAAATCTTTTGTAACACTTTAAGTGTCTGCTACTTTTGATCAATTTAATGCATTCTTGCTTAACAAAAGCTTTTAATTTCTTTAAAACAAAAAAAAAATCATACTGACTACAAACTTTTGAATGGTAGTATATCTATTATGAAAACTGGCAATAGTTTCTTTCATTTGTGATGGTGATGGTTTGTATGGGAAACAGAATGGGATATTGATACAGGTCTAAACTGAGTCAAGTGGTCCCCAGTTTAGGCCGCCTTTGTATGTTAGGAAATGTTTATTACTTTTGATAATGTTGGGCAGATAATTATGATGTCTAGTATCTCTTAGCTGTATGGTTGTGGGAGTTTACTCATCTATTATTTCATTTTTTTTATTTTTTATTTTTTTTATTTTTTTTTATTTTATACTTTCTGGAGGGAAGATGTCGCGGGCTCTTGGAGATGGCACATTCCCGGCACCCCTGTACGTACCTTCTGACGTCGGATGCCATGTTGGGCCACTAGAAGCGCTGTTTAAGCAGCGAGAGGGTTTCATTGACCCCTGGGTGGCCAGTGCTCAGCGATGAATGCGAGGAGTGAATAAGTGGTGTGCGCTGTGTCCGTGGGATATACTGCAATCCCTGGGAGCAACCCGGCGGAGTGTTGGTGGAGGCATTAGACTCGGGGAGCGTCTCGGCAGACCAAGTAATGGGACTGACGAAGAGTTTCTCGGGGATGATTGGCTCTGGATCGTCGGAGGTTTCTTCGGGACTATAGACACGAGACAGAGCATCAGCTTTCACATTTTTGGACCCAGGGAGATATGAAATAGTGAACTTGAACCTCGTGAAGAACAGCGCCCATCGGGCTTGGCGGGGATTCAGTCTTTTGGCGTCTTGTAGATACTCAAGGTTCTTATGATCTGTCAAAACTGTAAAGGGGTGTTTAGCTCCCTCGAGCCAATGCCTCCACTCTTCCAGGGCAAGCTTGATGGCCAGAAGCTCCCGGTTTCCGATGTCGTAGTTTATCTCTGCCGGGTTGAGCTTGTCAGAGAAGAAGGCACATGGATGGAGCTTTCGAGGATTCCCCTGCTGCTGCGACAATACCGCTCCCACACCTGTGGTTGAAGCGTCCACCTCAATGACGAAAGGAAGTTCTGGATCTGGGTGAACCAGGAGGGGAGCGGTCGTGAAGGATTCCTTGAGCGTGTCGAAGGCTTGCGTGGCGGCTGGAGTCCAGGACAGAGACTTGGGCTTGTTCTTGAGGAGGTTGGTGAGTGAACTGGTAATGGAACTGTAACCTTTGATGAAGCGTCGATAGAAGTTTTCAAAACCCAGGAACCTTTGTAACTCTTTTACGGATGTTGGAATGGGCCAGTCTTTGACAGCGGTTACCTTCCTCTCGTCCATGCGGACGCCACTGTGATCAATGATGTAACCCAGGAACTGCACTGAGGACTGGTGAAAGGTACACTTCTCTGCCTTTAGGAACAGATGGAAGTCTCTCAGGCGTTGGAGGACCTCCGCAACATGCAGCGATGGTCGGCCATGCTCCGGGAGTATATCAGTATGTCGTCGATGTAGACCAGGACTGACTTGTGGAGGAACTCCCGGAGCACCTCATGCATGAAGTCTTGGAATTTGGAGGGGGCGTTGACAAGTCCATACGGCATGACGAGATACTCAGTGGCCAGTAGGGGTCACGAAAGCTGTCTTCTAATCGTCCCCCTCACGTATTCTGATGAGGTTGTAGGCACTGCGGAGGTACAACTTGGTGAACAGTGGCCCCGCGCAGTTGTTCCAATGCTGCTGGGACGAGAGGAAGTGGATACCTGAATTTGATGGTGATCTTGTTTAGAGCTCTGTAATCGATACACGGCAGCAAGCCTCCGTCCTTCTTTGCCACGAAGAAAAAGCTGGAAGCAGCAGGGGAAGTAGATGGGTGGATGTATCCTTGGGCCAGAGCTTCAGTAATGTACTCCTCCATGGCCTTCTCCTCAGGGATTGACAGTGAATAGATATTTCCTCTGGGCACTGGCTCACCTGGGATGAGGTCGATTGCACAGTTCCATGGCCGATGAGGAGGCAGCTTGGAGGGATGTCTGTAGAACAGTGGTCTCAAACTCAATTCCTGTAGGGCCACAGCTCTGCACAGTTTAGCTCCAACCAGCTCCAACTTACACCTGCTTAGAAGTTTCTAGTTATCCTAAAGACCTTGATTAGCTGGATCAGGTGTGATTGATTGGGGTTGGAGCAAAACTGTGCAGAGCTGTGGCCCTCCAGGAATTGAGTTTGAGAACACTGCTGTAGAACATTTCTCGAGTGGACTTTCCACAGAAGTAGCATAAACTTGAATCTTCTCAGAACTCAGGAGACTTGACACAGGATGCTTGGAAGCGGAGACTTGAGTTTCTTTGGAACTTGTCTTTCTGGCTGATTCTGTGTGGCTGACGGATTTTGGCTGGCGGAGAGGAGATGGAAACAGAGGCTGGCCCTGGTGCTCATCGAGACACAGCTGCATACGAGTGATTAGTCAAAAGATTAGTGTTAAGGAATTCCTTTTGAAGGGAAATCTATAATAATAAGTTTTATATTAAATGGACAAAAGCAGGTTAATGTAAAATTACAGTGAATGAATCCAAAACATGCGTTACCAAAAATATATAAAAAGTAAAGGTTGAAAATAGGGATGATTGGATCTTCTGAAAGAATGTCTCACTTTATGGAAAAATATTTGAACAGTGTCAAGCATGTCACAGAAACACTGTGCATTGTTTATAAATAGAAAATTCAGCATTGGAAAGGAAAAGCAACAAATGCTGACAGAATATGCAACAATTGCAGTGCAGAAAATACTGTTTAATTCTTTTATGGTCTGAAATGTCCATTCAGGATAAACTTGATAGTGAAGTTGACTATATGTAAAATGAGGATGTGCAATGCCTGAGCATTTATGTGAACATATTGTGTGCTTTGTTCATCCAATCAGTGACACTGGCACTGCAAATATGCAAACAAGGACATTAACCCAGGGTTTAGTAATGTACAGTGTGAAACGCTGCGTATGAATACTCAGAAATAATTGTTAACAAATGATGATCAGTGTGAAAAGTGAATCAAGATAACCCTCATATTTGTTTTTCATTCTAATGAAAAGAGAAGTTCATACATTTTTAAAAACATTTAACTTTCCCTTCTTTTTCTTACCATTAACATGAAGATCCCACAGTCAATAGAGCCAGTCAATGGTTGTAGAATATTCTAAAACTAGAATATTATTAAGTTTTTTCTGAAAAGATTTGACAGATATAACAACACACCATCTGTAAGTAGCTTATGTGTTTATGAAAGTCTTATTAAACTAATCTTGTTTTTGATCAGCTTCCACTGTCCTGGGTTGATTCTGCTTGTCAAAACAGAAAAACTTAAATATATAACCATAAAAATAGCATAAAAGAGACAAGTTTTGTTGTTCTAAAGTCAAAATTAATACTTACTGCAAAAACTACATTTTAATTTCAGAATACAAAAGAAAGTTCATACCTCCATGGACAACAGCCTTTTTGAAGTGAATTTGAAGGTGTACATTCAACTTGTGCCGTCTGGTCGGTTTAAGAACACTGGGCAATGGAAATTGTTGCAGCACGTTTTGCATCGCTGTAAATGAAGTAAAGTAGAGCCTCTCCCAATCCTAATATGCCTCTAAAAATCCACAAAAACATTGGTCAGTATTAAAATGTAACCAATGAAATAAAATACAGCACCAACAACAAAGTAAAATCACAAACCTTGAATATGTAACCACCCATATGAAAAAAAATACTATAGTGAATACTATGTTTTTGAACCATATAGTAATTTTTTGTATATTGTAGCTATATATTATAGTATTTACAACACTTTGTTAATGAATGATAGAATACTGTAGTATTAACTATAGTGAACTGATAAACTGTTATAAATACTGTAGTATACTTTATTTTTTACTACAGTAAACTGTAATGTATATTGTAGTAGCTATAATATACCCTAAAATTGTAGAAAACTTAGTACAATATTGCATGGGTAAGTCATTTGTTTATATTACTATTGTTGTTATATTATCACAGCAACAATAGAATTACCACAATATATTAATTCAAGTACTTATAGTACTATAGTATGGTTCAAAACACTATATATTTACTATAAATTACTATAAATTTTTTTCACCTGGGCGCAAGCAACGTGAGATAAAGACGCGATAAAGTGACTTTAAAGTGACTTTCCGACGCAGTTTTCAAAGCACTATATCACACACTGTACTATGGAAGCCCGTTTCCGCCACTGTTGAGTAAAAAAATATAATTCTGTAAGTCATAATAATGAGAAACTTTCTCGAAACAATGACTTAATCTACGCATGCGCAATGTGCACATGCAAGCAGCCACTTTAAACCATAGCTTCAAACGCGAGGCGTGCTGCGTATCACGAAGAACTGTTTTGAACGTAAGTATGCTTGTACAACAACATCTGAACACATTTTAAAGTAGCTAACTGTAAGTTAAAACGTAACATATCATAAATGTTTGCATGATTTAACGATTACGATTAGCTACGGTTGCGTGAACACAAGAGGGCCATGCAGGATGTGATTCCCTTATTTGTCGTTCCCATTGGTAGATAAATTGTTGATTACGAGTTAGCCAATTCTCTTTGATTACGTAGCGTTTGTTCATCATCGAACACTAAGCACGCAAGTGAAAAGTGAGACGAAATACTGCTTTTTTGAATCGCGCAGCGCGAGCTAAGAACAGGTGTGCGTTTTAAACTGCGGTCAAGTGGGCCGCGCGTCGAAAACACACGGTCAAGCCAGCCGCACTTTTTTTTTAGTTCGCGCGTCTATTCCTGCACTTACGGTATGGGTGCTGGAAACGGTCTAAATGCATTTAAAGACAGCAGTTTCCTTTATAATCTTGCAGTTAACCGTAAAAAGGGCAAGAACATAAAGAGACATCAGATAAGTTATGTTTTGCTTTCCCCCCATCTTATTATGACTCAAATAATTTTTTATATAAACAAGACTTTTATTTTCGAATTTGTTCTTTGTATATGTGCTATACATCATATGTTAATTTTAATATTAATGGTAATTGTTATGAATCATTTATTAATTAGATTTTTTAAATTATTTTTTAATTATTTATTTTAATGTTTTATATATATATTATACATTAATTAATAATACATTATGAATATTAATTAATGTTAATATGAGTTTTATACATAATTTATTAATTGTATTAAATTTTTGTTGGATTGTAATGTTTAATATTCGTTTATTGTTCTACATTAGTAATGTTAACATTAATCGTAATAGTAATGTTAATTAATATTGATCATTAATTTTACTATTAACCTTAAAATCAAAAATGTTAATTTTTTTTATATACAATAATTATTAAACATTATTTATTAATTTTAATGTTAATTATGATACATGGTTAATGTAAATTGTTTTATTTTTATATATAAAACATACATACATACATACATCAAAAATAAAAATTGTAAAAAGTACCTTTATATGTTTGCTCATTCTGTCAACTGATATTT
>RJVU01014303.1:14495-46019 GCA_003731715.1 Anabarilius grahami | reverse complement strand
AATGTTAAAAAACAAACCTTATTTTTAAAGTGTTACCAAATATTTTATTCAGGATGCTCCCTAACTCTTGCTTAATGCTTCTAGGAGTAGCTGATCCACAGTTTGATGCTGAATTATTAATTCCTTCTCTTTATTTGCATTAGTATAATTACCTATATTTAGTATATGTGCATAAATGTTTAATTTCTTACAAAATCAGACACATTTTTATTTATGTTTGAAACAAATATTATGTCAAACTACAGAACGTAGTGTGCTAGTACATAAACTTTTGTATTTAATTGGATAAAATGAAAAACTTTTCTTTCAAGAATGATGTGGGAAACACACCTCTCCAGAGCCACTTCCAGCAGGTAATAGAGAGAGCACCTCTTGACCTTGATGGCGAAGAAAACAATTATCATGCACCAGCATTCATTGCAAGATTGGCCAAGTACTTCCTCCCGCATGCAACTCTGTGGTCTGGTCTGATGCTAGGTAGGTTTTATGAGTGTTTTATAAACTTATTATTGTTGATAATTTAAAAAAAAAATTGTAATTATATATATAGCACTATTATAATCTCATTATAATCTCATTTTACTTTCTCGTAATGCTTTAGGCGATATTGGGCATCATGGTACAGGCTCAGCATACCAGCATTTCAGCAAGATTTATAAAGAAGTCAGTCAGTCCAATAAACAGGTAAAAATGTTTCACTGATAAAAAAGTTAATTTGTGCATTAATATGTTGCCTGAAATAACTTCTTTTTTTTTTTTTTTCAATTCAGAACTTTACTCTGGACAATCGAACTCAGGCCATTATGGAAAAAAGTCAGTGGGACCTCAAAAAAATTAGGTTCCAGAGAAGGAGACTCACACGCCTGGATGACTTTGTGCAAATATATCAAAGGATGCATGATGCACAGCTCCGTGAATATGAAGACACAGAAAGATCAAGAAAGAAAGTAAGGAAGTATTTTTGGTATTTGTACCTTTTACAAAACATTGTCAATATAATGTCCCATAAATGCTTGAGTTAAAATTTCTTAAAAATACAAAAAAATGTCTGTTATATGTGCATATACTACATCTCTTCCAGTCATTTCGAGTGGAAATGGAACAGTGGAAAAAGAAAAGTCAAAAACGTAAAGGAGTATACGTTTCTCCACTAGTGAAGGGTCTGCCATTCAAACATGTGAGAAGCAAGGTACTCTTAATTAGAGGGTATAATAATAATAATAATAATAATAATAATGATAATATTAATAATGAACAGTTACGAGTCTAGAAGAATTGGCTGTGTTATTTACAATTATTTGTTTAAAATCAATGATGTATTTGCTAAAAATCATATAAATCAAAATGTGTGTGTGTGTGTGTGTGTGTTTGTCAGGAGAAGTCTTCGAAGTCACCCCCAAAAGTACATGAGGAAAAACAAGAAGTTGTGATCCAAAATCAGGTATTTTTCTAAATATCTTTCATATCTGAACTAAAAGACTGTAATTGATTAAGTGGCAAGTGAATGATGTAACTATGATACCAGTATAGCCTTTCAAGACATTGTCAGCAAGTTGTGTAGATACATTATTAAGAATCCATTTGAACTGTCATGTCTTACAATCTAATCTCTTAAAACACCATTCACAGCTTGTTAAGAAAAAAAATTGTATGATTGTTTACTGTTAAATTTGTTATAGGGAAGCATATTTGCTATGTTCATTAATTTCACCATTTCACATCACAGACAGAGAAGCAAGGTGATAGTGCTGATCAAATGTGTGTGAAGCCCAAAACACCTGAGCAGACTGAAAAACAGAGAAAGGTGAAATAATTTGAATAATTAAAATAAAAATTGAATTTATGCTTTAATACTATGGCATAATTGTATTACATGGTTTATTATTACATGATTATGACTTATTTTAATGTCATGGGCCCTCACATTTATCTTGTGGTTTTCTAGAATGTCCTGATCCAAACTTAGCACTGACACTGCTGTGCTACATGTTACAAAGACACTTAATAGACTAAGATCACACACAACATTAAACAGTTAAAACATTTTATGTTTACATAGCATCAATTTTGAATTGTAAGTTGCATTAAAATCTAAGTAATAAATTGTATCTTCTATATTTATAGAAAGGTCCAGTGAAGAACATAAGGAGAAGACAGTCAAAAATTGAGGGGCCAATCTGGAACCAGTTAAATCCTTCAGAAATAACTGCTCCAAGAAGACTATCCAAGACACCAAAAGTAAGCATGCTACAACAAATCCTTCACCAAGATTTCTGGTTGACCTCTGATGTCATCGACCTGGCCGGCTACATCATGGCAAAGGAAAATGAGCACATTGATGGGTTTCAGTCAGTTCTGCCCTTTAGTGCCATTGCAATTGGAGGGATTGTGGGAACTCCACAAAAAAAATTTGTGCAGATATTGCACATTCGGCAAAACCGAATGTGCAATAAAAAACAGTTAGCAATATATTTTGTGATGAAAATCAGCTCTCTGTGTATGACAGTAAAAGTGCCTCTCTGGACGCAAGAACCCTTCAAACACTGTCCTGGATGGTGAGGCCACAGTCAGACCATTTTGATGTCCTGCAGCCAGCTGTGCAGCAGCAGTCAAATTTCAGCAACTGTGGCCTGTTTTCAATAGCATTTGCATATGCTCTATGCAAGGGTCATCCACCAGAGCTGTGCATGTTTAATGAGGGCAGGCTCAGGGCACAGCTGTATTCATCATTAACGAAACAGAGCATCACATTTAGCATGAAGACTCGAGAGGGTGAAGCTGTGGCAAACGTGACCAAAACTGAAGTACCAGTTTACTGTGTATGCCGAACAGCTCATTACAAGGAGCTCATGGTACAGTGCTCCAAATGCCAGCAGTGGTATCACCCTACATGCATACATATACCAAGAACTGTAATTGGTAATGATCAGGTCTGGCAATGTGCCACATGCCACTGATGGACATTATATGAGGCTGCATTTCTTAAAAAAAATTTAAGAAATGCCACATTGGATGGAACCCTGAAAGAGTGCAATAAGAAGAAATCTTTATTATTTTTTTATTTTAGGAATATTTTAATTTATTTTTACTTTTGTAAAGTACTGCAGTATTTTAACTTCCATTTAATTTATTTTTATTTTACATTTATTTTTCTATTGTTTTTCTTTGTTTTATTTAAAAAAGTGTAAAGTTCAGTGTAAAGACTGAAATACAGATCGCTATTTATGTTCTAACAAATAGGAAATCAGGATATTTTTCCCAAATGTGAAACTTTTTTTTTTTTTTGAAATTATTTGATTTTTAATAAATAAATACGGTTTAAGAATACAATTTTTGGAGTGAGTTTGCCTTTATTATTATCCCAAACTGTACAGTAAAATGATATGAAAATGAGTACAGTAATAGCCAGCGTGACCCTGAATAAATATCAGCTGACAGAATGAGCTAACCTATAAAGAAAATATTTTTATGAGTGTTTGAAAATGGGCCGTGGTGCAAGTGCTAAAATGCACTTTGATAGTGGAGGTGAGTTTAACATTAATTTTCTCCCAAACTGTACAGTGAAATGATATGAAAATTAGTACAGTAATAGCCAGCGTGACCCTGAATAAATATCAACTGACAGAATGAGCTAACCTATAAAGAAAATATTTTTATGAGTGTTTGAAAATGGGCCGTGGTGCAAGTGCTAAAATGCACTGATATTGTGGGTGAGTTTAACATAAATTTTCTCCGAAACTGTACAGTAAAATGATATGAAAATGAGTACAGTAATAGCCAGCGTGACCCTGAATAAATATCAACTGACAGAATGAGCTAACTTATAAAGAAAATATTTTTATGGGTGTTTGAAAATGGGCCGTGGTGCAAGTGCTAAAATGCACTTTGATAGTGGAGGTGAGTTTAACATTAATTTTCTCCCAAACTGTACAGTGAAATGATATGAAAATGAGTACAGTAATAGCCAGCGTGACCCTGAATAAATATCAGTTGACAGAATGAGCTAACCTAATTACAATATATATATATATATATATATAAACGTATATACATTAATATTAACATTAATTAATCTTCATACTGTATAATAATTACTGTACAATATACATAAAACATTAAAATTAATAAATGGTTCATAATAATTACCAATACTATTAACATTAACATTAATATATGATGTATAGCATATACAAACATTAAATTACAATAAAATAAAGTCATTTTTTTTATATAAAAATAACTTCTGATGTCTCTTCTTGCCCTTTTTAGGGTTAACTGCAAGAGTATAAAGGAAACTCCCGTCTTTAAATGCATTTTGACCGTTTCCAGCACCCATACCGTAAGTGCAGGAATAGACGCGCGAACTAAAAAAAAAGTGCGGCTGGCTTGACCGTGTATTTTCGACGCGCGGCCCACTTGACCGCAGTTCGCGGACGTCTGCCGGCCACACAAATATAAGAAAACATAACGTAAAGTCCAGGCCTGGTCCTCTCTCGTCCTTCACTGTCGTCGCTCCTCCTTTTATGCTCCCGGAGCTCCTCCGTGAGGGACTCAAGGCCGGTGCGCCTCACATGTGACGATCATTAACACTCGCGTCACCGGCCTCGCGCCTTTCCCTCACGGCTCTCGCCCGCCCTGCTCGTCACAAACATGTTATGTGTTATTTTTTCAATGAAAAAAGGAATAATTTAGATCTTGTACTCAATACAGTGCAGCATCTCACCTGCGTTATGTGTTATCTTTTCAATGCACAACTGACTTAGCTAGTTCTTATATACTGTGTAATGAAGCAGTGCATAATTCATATGTTAGTCTTTAATTCACTACTGATTAAGTTAGCTCCTGTATGCAATGCATTGTGTTGTCTCTTCAATGCACGAATGTAATAAGTTAGTTTTTAAATTAATTGCAATGAAACAACATGTCTCATGTGTTATTCTTCAATGTACAAATCAATAAATCAGTTCTTGCATGTAATGCAATGCACATGTTATGCATTATCTCTTCAGTGAACAACTGAATAAGTTGGGTCTTGTATGCAATGCAATTAATCATCAGCACGCAAGCATGGAATGCAAATTCAACAGTGCATATTTTATGTGTTATTTTTCAATGTACAAGGGATTAAGTTAGATCGTTTATGCAATGCAATGCAATGCAAAACACGTGTTATGTGTTATTTCTTCAATGCACAAAGGAATAAGTTAGGGTAGGATGAAATAGTTCTTCTCTGCATTGCAATGAAACAGCATATTTTATGTATTATTCTTTAAATGTGCTATTCTTAAATGTGTTTTTCTCAAAACGGAAAACTTTTGTTCTTCTAGGCGATGCACGTTATTCTACAATGCACAACGTATTAAGTTGTGTTATCTTTTCAATGTAAAAAGTAAGCTAGCTCTTCCATGCAATGCTTTGAAACATAGCAATATTAACTTGTATTATTTTCATTGCACAAGTCAATAACTCAGGTCTTGGTTGTTATGTTATCTCTTCAGTGCACTAAGTTAGATTATAAGTATACAATAAGTTAGATTTGTTTACAATTGAAATGAAAAACTGCATAGTTAACATGTTACACACACAGAGAGATAGGTCTTGCCTGCAGTGCAATACAACAGCACATATGTTATGTGTTATCTCTTCCATTGCATAAATGAACTATTTCTCGTTGTGACAGAGTTTATTACAAATAATATAGGCTTTGTTTCATTGCATTGCGTGCAAGCACTAACATAATATTGCTGTGCCTAGAACATCTAACACATGAGAAAAGGTATTTTGCATCTCAAATAAGCACAATTGTTTTGCCATTAACACAAAATATATACCTTCTTTTATTGCATACAAGCAAAAACGTATTCTTGGATTTATGTTTTAAATGCATTACAAAAACCACTAAGACAATGAAAGAAATGGCTTCTTTTTTTTCCTTTCTTATTTTGCATTGCAAATAAGTACTAACTTCAACTGTAAGAAGAACTAACTGTTGCATTAATAAAAGCGTTAGTACTTCTGAGCAATGCAATGAATAATGTGCTAACATGTTCCTGTTGCGCAAAGACAAATTAATCAAATGAGAAAATGCTTTTAATTTGCAAATAAAAACTGTTTTATTGCATACAAGAACTAAATATTTCTTGCTGTGCAACAGTACAGTATCTCACAGAAGTGAGTACACCCCTCACATTTTTGTAAATATTTTATTATATCTTTTCATGTGACAACACTGAAGAAATGACACTTTGCTACAATGTAAAGTAGTGACTGTACAGCTTGTATAACTGTGTAAATTTGCTGTCCCTTCAAAATAACTGAACACACAGCCATTAATGTCTAAACCACTGGCCACAAAAGGGAGTACACCCCTAAGTGAAAATGTCCAAATTGGCCCCAAAGTGACAATATTTTGTGTGGCCACCATTATTGTCCAGCACTGCCTTAACCCTCTTGGGCATAGAGTTCACCAGAGCTTCACAGGTTGCCACTGGAGTCCTCTTCCACTCTTCCACTCCTCTATGATGACATCACGGAGTTGGTGGATGTTAGAGACCTTGCGCTCCTCCACCTTTCGTTTTAGGATGCCCCACAGATGCTCAATAGGGTTTAGGTCTGGAGATATGCTTGGCCAGTCCATCACCTTTACCCTCAGCTTCTTTAGCAAGGCAGTGGTCGTCTTACAGCACTCATGCAACCCCAGACCATGACACTCCCACCACCATGCTTGACTGTAGGAAAGACACACTCGTCTTTGTACTCCTCACCTGGTTGCCACCACACACGCTTGACACTATCTGAATAAAATACGTTTATCTTGGTCTCATCAGACCACAGGACATTGTTCCTTAGTCTGCTTGTCTTAGCAAACTGTTTGCAGCCTTTCTTGTGCATCACCAAGCTCCTTTCTGGGATGACAGCCATGCAGACCAATTTGATGCAGTGTGCAGCGGATGGTCTGAGCACTGACAGGCTGACCCCCCCACCCCTTCAACCTCTGCAGCAATGCTGGCAGCACTCATACGTCTATTTCCCAAACACAACCTCTGGATATGACGCTGAGCACGTGCACTCAACTTCTTCTATACAGACTCATTGAAAACTTCTGATGTTACATCAACCAGACAGAAGTCCATTTTTGACTTATTGAACATATTTCTGCCCCGAATCCTTGATTATGAACTTTGTATTCATGATCACAGAGTCCTGCTGATGTTGCATCAACCATATTTGTCCATAGTCCATATTTGACCTACTGAACATGTTTCTAAACAAAGAGGCCTCGATGATTCTATATATACTCACTGACTCCTCCTACTGATCATATTTCTGGGCCAAGAGTCCTCAAACATAAATTTTTTATACATACTTATGACTCCCTTTAATGTTACATCAGCCAGGCAGTAGTCCATATTTGACCTACTTAATATATTTCTGGAAAAAAAAGAGTCGACGGTCTTGAACTTTCTATATATACTCACTGACTCAGTTACTTTAGCCAGCCAGCATATAGAAGATTCAAGATCAAAAACCCTGGGCCAGAATGATGTTCAGTATGTCAAATATGGACTACTGTCTGGCTGATGTAAAATCAGGAGTATCATACAAATGTATAAAAAGTTCAAGATTGAGGACACTTTGGTTATAAATTTGTTCAGTGGGTCAAATATGGACTAATTTCACCCATATTTGACCTAATGAACATATTTCTGACCAAAGTGTCCTCGATCTTGAACTTTTTATGCATATTCATTGACTCCTTCTGATATTTCATCTGCCAGACGATAGTCCATTTTTGACCTTCTGGACATATTTCTGACCAAAGAGTCGTCGATCTTGAACTTTCTATATGTACACATTGACACCTTCTGATTTTACATTAGCCAGACAGTAGTCCATATTTGTCCTGCTGAACATGCTTCTGACCAAAGAGTCCTCGATCATGAACTTTCCATGCCTACTCATAGACTCTCTTCGATGTTACATTAGCCAGAAGATAGTCTATATTTGACCTACTGAACATATTTCTGACCAAAGTGTCCTCGATTTTGAACTTTCTGTACATACTCATTGACTCTTTCTGATGTTACATCAGCCAGACGATAATCTATATTTGACCTACTGAACATATTTGTGACCAAAGTATCCTCGACTTTGAAATTTCTACGCATAGATTGACTCGTTCTGATGTTACATCAGACAGAATTTAGTCCATTTTTGACCTACTGAACATATTATAGGCCAAAGACTACTCAATGTTAAAATTTCTATGCACACTTCTGATGTTACATCATCCAGACAGTAGTCCATATTTTATCTACTGAACATATTTCTAGCTCATGAGTCCTTGACTATGAACTTTCTATACATTGGCTGCTTCCGAAACCACCTACTTCTCTACTATATAGTAGGGGAAAGGCATTAGGTGAGCAAATAAGTATGTCCAAACCCTTTAGAATTCAAAAAAGAGTAGGCAAGAATTACCTGGGTAACGTACTAATTCTCGCAAGATTCGGACGCGCGTCTCCTTAAAGTGCGTCCGAATATGCCTACTTACCTACTACCCAGCTAACAAAAATATGTTCTTAGAATGTTTTGCTAACATTCCCATTAAGTTATGAAAATGTTATTTCTGAATGTTTTTTTTTAATGTATGAAGAATGTTTTTTCTTGGTTTATGTAAACGTTAGAGGAACATTCCATTCTATAATTTTGGAAATGTTATGAAAACTTTATTTTGTAATATTTTCGGAACATTTAAATTATCCGTTTTTTTTATGTATTAAGAAAGTTTTTTCTTGGTTTATGTGAACATTAAGGACAATTCCATTCTATCATTTTGGAAATGTTATGGAAATATTATGAAAACTGTATTTTTGAATATTTTCTGAACCTTCAAAACACTCTGAACGGATGGCCAGTCCATCACGGGGCTCACACACAGACACTTGAGTACTGCTAACTTCCCTCTGCTGCATGTCTTTGAACTATGGTGGAAACTAGAGTACCTAAAGGAAACCCACACTGACACACAGAGAACCTGCTAACTCCTGACTTAGCCGGCACTCGAACCGGGGACCTTCTGGCTGTGAGGTGACAGTGCTACCCATTGAGCCACTGAGCCACTGTACTGCCCAGTTTATATTTATGTTTATATGAATTCAAGATAAAAATAGATAAAATGTAAGTAATTAATTTCTTACAGCCACATGTATAGATTTCAAAGTAACAGAATTTTTAAGTACCAAAAACTGTGTTAAGACACGTTTCCAGAGAGTTTACATTTTTCCGGAGTATTAAGTAAGTGCGTTAAATATTAGAATACAAAAATAACAGATATGACTTTACTTTAAGATTCACATTTTACTGTAGTGGTACACTAACTGTGTTGGAGTCTCTGGGAAGTACACAGTGCAAAACATGGAATCATAAAGAACAAAGCTTACGTTTTCTAAACCAAAAACACAACCCTAACACGTTACACAAGGGAAAAAAGAACACAAACTCAAACATATTTGACAGCACACAAGTCAAATCTAACAAGATGTGGAAAACAACAACATAGAAAAGAAAACACAACAAAATTGTGTTCTGCATATAAGTGTTTGGATTTCAAACATTGTCATTTTACAGTGATGATTCAGGCTTATAGCGTTTTATTTAAAAATATATATATTTTGTATTTTGAATGTTTAAAAACTGGATATTTTGAATGTTTAAAAAATATTTTAGGAATAATGTTTTCATAACTTAATGGGAATGTTATCAAAACATTCTAAAACATATTTTTAGCTGAGATGAAGTCAGTGTATTATTCCTGCTTGCCTGTATAATTTATATACAACTTGCATTCATTATTTGTTCCTTATGCATGTGTCTTGTGTCTTGTGCATGTTCTCTTCAGTTCTATTTATTGATCAAACAAGTAGTAACATTTAAAAAAAATTTAGATGAACTTCCAACTAACATTTCAAAAACATTTAGCAAATATTAATAACATCAAAAAGACGTTATGACAATGTTGTTCTAAGAACGTTTTCTCTCAATGTTATGAGAATGTTCTTTAAGTAAAAATAACATTGTATGGAAGTTCCATGAACGTTGTTCTCACGTTTTCTCTATATTACGAGAACATTCATTAAGTACAGATTACATTGTAAGGACGTTTTATGAACATTGTACTCAGAACGTATTATGATAACATTATGAAAACATTCAGCAAATAATAATAACATTAAAAGAATGTTCTGAGAATGTTATCCTAAGAACTTTTTCTCTCAACATTATGAGAACATCAGTCAAGTACAAATAACATCATAAAGATGTTTCAAGAATGTTTTTGCTCAACATTATGAGAACATCAGTCAAGTACAAATAACATCATAAAGACGTTTCAAGAATGTTGTTATGGGAACGTTTTCGCTCAACATTATGAGAACATCAGTCAAGTACAAATAACATCATATAGACGTTACAACAATGTCGTTCTAAGAATGTTTCCTCTCGATGTTACAAGAATGTATTTTAACTATGAAAACATTATAAGAATGTTCCTGAAACATTATTTTAGGAATGTTTTTTTCTAACGTTTACATAACTTTTACATAACGTTAGTGAAAGTTATGGAAACTTTCCCTGTTAGCTGAGTATATAGTAGGGGAAAAGCATTAGGCGAGCGAATAAGTATCCGAAACCTCAGTAATCATAAAAGAGTAGGCGAGAAGTTCCCGGATGACCTACTGCTTCCGCCCAGATTCTGAAGTGTTTATCGATGGATACTTTTCTATCCCAGGAGGCCACAGGAGAGGATATGTCATCGAACACGGAGGAGAAAAGCGGCATGGATGCTTTCAAATGTGAGTATTGAAAACCAAAAACATGGTTCTTGTGTTAAAATCGCATTTGTTGAACTGCTGTAAATGTCTCAGGATATCAGGTTAACCATAGTTCCCTGAGAAGGGAACGAGACACTGCGTCTAATAGGATCGCTTTGGGAACGCCGTCAGCGTGATTGCATCTGATGCACGTATGTCACCTTAGCCAATGGCAAAAGTTAACATCACAGGCAGGTGACATCACGACCAGGAAAGGATAAATACAAATCCGGCCAGACCGGGTTCAGCTAAACTGCCGAAGCAAACTGATCACAGGGATGCAGGAAGTATGGCAAAGGGACGCAGTGTCTCGTTCCCTTCTCAGGGAACTATGGTTATAGTCATAACCTGAGACATTCCCTTTCAAGGGAACTCCACACTGCGTCCAATAGGATCGCTTTGGGAACGATATACCAAAACGGCATAATACCAGTCGTGTGAAACTAACGCACATTCATGACAGAAGCACTGAGGAACCTGGAGATCGTCAAGATCGTAGTATCTCACAAAAGTGAGTGGCGAGGACCAACCGGCCGCGTTGCAGACTTCTTTGAGGGAAACCCCTGAAATCAAGGCCTTGGAGGCCGCCATATTCCTTGTAGAGTGAGCTCTGAAAGCTAAAGGGCATTGCTGGCCAGAAAACTCATAAGCCAGTGAAATAGCCTCGACTATCCACTTGCTCATTGTCTGTTTGGATGCAGGGCGACCACTGTTATGCGGCCCAAAACAGACAAACATATAGATAGGGCCTGAAGATCTCCTACTCTCTTAATGGAAGACATGGCAAGAAGGAACACAGTTTTTAGAGTCAGAAACTTTTCTGAGGTGCTATCCAGTGGCTCGAATGGAGCTGATGACAAACTTTCCAACACGATAGCCAAATCCCAAGCAGGAACTCTAGTGGATTAGCTGATTAACTCTTAACTGGATCTAGCTGTTGTTCTTGACACCAAGAAGTGAACACTTTCCACTTCAGGGCATATAGTTTCCTCGTGGAGGGAGCTCTGGAGCTAAGGATGATCTCTCCACTCTACACCACTCAGAGGCCAAACACACAGGTTCCACATTTCTGGGCGGGGGTGAAATATCGAGCCCTCTGCCTGAGATAAAAGATCCCTCCTGATCGGAATCTTACAAGGCGAGCCAACGAGCAGAGCTACAAGGTCCGAGAACCAAATCCGGCTCGGCCAGTAAGGTGCTACCAGCAGTAGACTTATCCCTTCTCAGCAAATTTTCTCCAGAACTCCCTGGGGCAGAACAACTGGGGGAAACGCATACAGACGCAGCCTCGGCCACATCTGTACCATGGCATCCAGTTCCAGAGGAGCTGGATGCGTCAAGGAGAACCAAAGTGGACAGTGCGTCGTATCCTGAGACGCAAACAGATCCACCTCTGCTTGGCCATAATTCTCTAAAATGAGCTTCACCACCTCGGGCACACGATGGCCTCTCAGGTCTGGGAGGAAGAACTTCAACGCATTGAAGACCACCATCATCTCCAGGCAATTTATGTGCCACGAAAGATGATGGTCCCTCCACAGACCCTGAACTGAGCGGCCTTCCATTACTGTTCCCCAGACTGTGAGAGAGGCATCTGTCCTGAGAGTAACTCGACGACACTGAGCTCCTAACACAGGGCCCTGGGACAGGAACCAGTTTTTCTTCCATATAACCAAGGCGCGGACGCATCTCCGCGTGATCTTGATCATACGAAAGGGGTTCCCCCTCGGGGAAAACCCTTTGGTCCTGAGCCACCACTGTAAGGGTCTCATGTACAGCAGGCCAAAAGGTATCATGTTGGACTAGGGCTGGACGATTAATCGAAAAGTAATCGAAACCGAAATTCAGAACCTCTAATCGACGCAGTTTTCCCATGTCGGTTATTTCGTTTTTTTAATCCTGTTAATACTTCCCCCTTAAAATCATACTACCGCGTGTGTAGCCACGTGACTCCGCCCCGTCCAGTCAGTGGCATAAAAGCAAAACACGGAGGTGAACGCTGGTTCAACACATAGTGATGGCATGCGAGCGGTGAGCGGTGACCCTTGCGTCTTCACTAAACTTTGACAGTTGTATTTGTTTTATGGTTTGGACATTCAAGCGATTAGACGATCGGATGTGTATTATTATATCGAGCTACAGTGCTCGCGCCGCTGCATTGTGACATGAAGACTCATACAAACAGTAGCTGCGCAAAACGTGAAGATCACACACACAGAGAGGAACGCAGAAACTAGTTGTCAGCGCTGTCCTGTGATTTATCACTAAAGTAGCTTAGAAACTCAAAACTTATTATAGCATATATTTTTCTACTTTTGAAGGAACTATTTACAACCCACAGCTTCACAATTAATAGAGAGACGGTATGACTAATTCACACATGCAATCACTCGGACTGGTACTGTGCTAATTTATCTTTATCTGATTTACAACGAGCAGAAATCTGTAAGAAATGTTACGAACCATAGATAAAATAACTGCTGATAGTGAGCTATGATGTCAGATCGCTCTTTCAATAGGAAAAAATATCCCACCTTTAATAGTCAATCATATTTACAGTACAAACCTTGTCAGTGAACTATAAAAAAAAAAAGAAACAAAAAAATCGTTCATTAATCGTAATCGAGGTAAAATGTTCAATTAATCGAGGTTTTGATTTTAGGCCATAATTTTAGGCCTGTAAAAACCTGACTCTCTGTCTGTTCTATAGCCTCCTCGCTAGTAAGGTCTTTACTTCTTGTTCCATTATCAGAGCCTGCTCGGGATGCACTAATGTCTGTAGCACCCCGCTGAATCGAGGTGGGCGGAAACCAAACTGAATTCTGTACCCTTTTTCTATCGTTTGCAGGACCCATAGCGATATATTTGGTAGAAGTTTCCACTCTGCCAGAAAATCTACTAAGGGACCCAGCCTCTCGAGACTGGTCTCTGATGTATTTACCACAGCCATCTCGGTGACCTGAAGCATACTGGCAGGAACCAACCGATTTGACTGTATTTTTGACCTCCTCAGAGGCTGCGAGTGTGACGCAGTGTCCTGTGGACGCTGGGTCACGAGCTCGTTGGAAACCGCTGCACCCCGAAGCACTGAAGGGTGGAGGGGTTGGCAGAACGGACCCCTGAGGGCAACAAAGTGGAGTGGGCACCATATATTGAGGTGAACACCGCTCCACCTTGCCGGGGGGCGCCCTCAGACAACTGACACCACTGGCATCAGGACCTCTCTTGGCCCGAAGCCTTCTTCGCTTGAAGCACGACCCTCAGATCAGTCTTCTGCTTAGAAGGCTTGGGCTGAGAGTGCTGACCCTGCCCACCGTATATTTGAGGTGGAGCACGAGATGCGGCACTCTCTTTTTGCTGCTGCCTATATGAGGAGCTTGACGGCTCGGGCTGCTCCTGCCCAGCAGCCCCAGAGGTTTGGTGGCGGCGCGGTAGATATTTCTTAAATGCCTCCGCTTGCTTCTTTGCCTCCTGGAACCTGTCGACGACTGTGTTGACAGCATCGCCAAACAGACCAGAAGGCTCAAGCGGGGCATCAAGGAGAAAGGCCCTGTCTTTGTCTTTCATATCAGTTAGACTGAGCCACAGATGCCTCTCTGTCACCACCAAGGCTGTCATGGACTGCCCAATAGCTCTAGCGGTCTCCTTGGTGGCTCTAAGAGACAAATCTGTGGCTCGACGCAGTTCGCGAACTGCATCAGAGCCAATCCCTTCACAGCCATACAAATCCCTCAGCAGGTTGGCTTGATATGCTTACAATAAGCTCATAGTATGTAAGCAAGCACCAGCCTGTCCTGCTGCCATATACGCTTTCCCAACTAGCCCTGATGTAGTCTTTAATGGCTTAGTGGGAAGCATGGGGGTCTTCATGGACGATGCTGTCGCTGAGGACAGATAGCTCGCAAGCGTCTGATCCACCCTCGGCACCGCCCCTTAACCATACCCTTTCACCCCTCATATATCACTATATGTTTTCACTTGAGGGCTGAGTACACATGAAGAATATGGTGTCTTCCATGATCTACACAGCTCACTGTGCAAATCGGGAAAAAAAAGGAAGGCCCCGTGGTGAAGGTGATACATTTGATGTGAGAAAGCACTCGTCTAACTTGCTTTTAGGACGAGCGCCTTGTTTCTAGGCAGGGCATTCAATATTCAGTTTGGCAACAGCGCGAGTTATCACCTCCACCAGCTCCTCATATGCTGGGGAAAGAAATGGCGAATCATCTTCCCCATTGCAGATGATGAGCACATCACAACATGAAATAGACATCTGAGTGATGAGTGTGTACTATTATGTAGAATTCACTGTTGTCAACACTACTTACATTACATGAATGTAAGTAATGTAAATAAACATGTACAAGTAACTTGACATAAGTTATCTTTTATTTGTCTGTTAATACTGTTGATAAATTAAGGAACATTTGTGTTGGATAAGAAGTAAGTTAACACATCAACAACTACGTTAACAATTTTAAATGTAGATTTGAGCACATAAATCACAGAGGAAACTTGATTCTTGTCTGGATGTTACAGGGTCAGATGAGCACAAGTGTGTTTATCCGGTTGAGAGAGGCTGATGAAGGAATGCTGCCGTCAAAGGCTTTGAGTGAGTATACTACAGAAATTAATAAAAAATCTGTTTAAATCATAAGTTCTAGTTTATTTTAATGATTGTAATTTTAAACAGAGTTATTACAGCACTTTTCTGATTCTTGATGTCTGTATGTTTGCTGTAGAGCTTTTGTGGTGGAGCAGGACCTGCAAGGCAAGGTGATGGCGGCATTTGTGGTGGAAAAAAAGGGGAAAGAAACCAGCAAGGATTGAACAGCGTGAAGGCGAGTAAATAATGACTGAATTTATATGTTTGGGTGAACTAACCCTTTATTCCCCCAAATAGAAACTGTATGAAATGTATGCATGCATTATAGTAGTATCTTGAAAAAGTAAACTTTATGAAATAAGTAGCTTTGTGTGTTTATGCCTAAGACACTAACAAAAAAGGATTTACAAAAATCACATTTACATTTATTTACAGTTATGCTTTTGGCAGATGTTTTAATCCAAAGTGATTTACAGTGCTCTTATTACAGGGATGATCAATGTGGAGTAACCTGGAGTAAAGTGTCTTGCTCAAGGACGGTGATGGCTGCGGAGATCAAACCAAAAACCTTCGGCTTACCAGTTCAGTGGTTTAGCCCACCACACCACAAAAGTAATAAAGCTACAACAGAAATTAGCATGTAATTGTAAAAATATTTTATGAAATATAGCAAGAAACAGAATTCTGACATGAATTGTAAAATGTTTTAATCTTTTTAAATGTTTTACAGGTAGTCATCCTAATGGACAGCAGGCACACGAATGTTTGGAGCAGACACAGCGGCAGCCAGATTGTCCCGCACATCTTCTCCAACTCTTGCTTCAAGGTAAATGGGGTTCAGGGGGCGTCACCATGGTCTTCCTCATCTACCTCATCCTCAATGATGTCCCCATTGAGAAGAGCAGCAGTGAGGGACATGATGGATGGCAAAGACATCTGACGGTGGTCAGATGCTTCATCAAAATAAAGCTGCAGAATTGGCACAGCTGTGTTGAGAGTGCAGCGGGACTGTAAATAGGTGATTGTTTCATGTGTTGTTGACTTGTATATGTATTTATTGTGATGGTTACTTTTATTCATTCTTTTACTCATTTATGTTTCCTATTGTTGTCAGTAAATAAAATATAAGTATTTTATAAATTCATGCATTAATTTATTGCTTGACTGCAAATTGAGATGTATTCACCTTGGCTGCATTTGTCTAGTGTGTATTCATGCATAGCTATCTTATGACAAAACATTAGATTTTGCTTGTTTTACTAAAACATAATTTTCAGTAAAAAAAAAAGTAATATAATTAAGTTTTGGTCAGCATTTATCATTATTATTATTGTGCGTAAGTGTTGGGGTGTGCTAGCAATGCAATTCATTCTGGGGTAATCTTATCTTTAGTAGTAATACTTAAATTTTCTGAGTACAAAATCAACAGTCCTCTCCAAAGGTGAGATCTTCAAGCAGCTGCCCGATGTCTCCTTTGTGAAGACATTGCAAACGCTGAGGAAAAACGTTCTAGGTGGGGTTGTCAAGTTAATGGTTCTATGGGGTGTTAGTGCACCTGTCACTCATATCTTTTTTTTTTTCTTTTTTTTTATTGCAGAACTTATAATTACATACAAGATCAGGGTAAATACCATCTTTAACAATGAACAATCATAATGACAAAAATAAATATGTGTTTGTGTACATCATTGTATGAGATTATATACACAGAAAAAAGCACAATGACAAGGTTATATATTGGAATAATTCATCATAAGGCTTCAAAAAATATTAAAAATTATTTTAAAAAATATATATATTTTTTTTTTTTATAAGCCTGAGGGATGAAACGGCAAAAAGAAAAAGAGGAAAACAGGAGATTTAATCTACTTTTGCTTGTGGATGAAAATGTTTTCATATAAAATAAAAAAATATATAAAATTAACAACATATGAAAGAGATCATGATTTTGGGTTTTCATAATAAAAAAATAATATATTTAAGGATAAACCTGTGGGTCACATTAGTAGGGTTAAAAATATAAGAACTTAAATTAACCCCAAATTTTTGGGTTATACTACAATCACAAAATAAATGGGCAGCTGTTTCTTCAACAAGACAACAAAATGAGCGAGTTCAATCAATATCAAGATATTTACAGATAGATGAATTGAACCTGTCACTCATCTTAAGTTGCTGCGCTTGTGATAATGTCGTAGGTCACGTGATAATGTCAACATGGCGGATGATGTCCGGATCGCATTCATACTCAATGAGATCAGTACATACTCTTTTAGGCTTGTTAAGTAAGTACCTACTCAATGAGTAGGCGGTTTTGGACACAGCCACTCTCATAGACTCCTTTTGATGTTAAATCAGCCAAATGGTAGTCTATACTTGACCTACTGAACATGTTTCTGACCAAAGAGTCCTCACTCATGAACTTTCTGTGCCTACTCATAGACTCTCTTGGATGTCAAATCAGCCAGATAGTCTTCCATATTTGCCCCACTGAACATATCTTTGGTCAAAGAGTCCTCAATCTTGAACTTTCCATACATTGTCCTCCAATACTTCTGATGTTACGTCATCCAGACATTAGTCCATATTTGATGTGCTGAACATATTTCTGGCCAAAGCGTCCTTGATCTATAGAACTTTCTCTCTGCATTACTCATTGACTCCCTCTGATGTTACATCAGCCAGATAGTAGTCCATACTTGACATGCTGAGCATTTTTCTGGCCCAGGATTCTCGATCTTGAACCTTCCATTTATTCTTATTGATTTCTTCTGGCCTTAGTTTAGCCAGAGAGAAGTCCATACATACTCATAATTTTGTTGATGTAACATCAAAGGGAGTCTATGATTATTTCTGACCAAAGTGTCCTCGATCTTGAACTTTCTATGCATACTCCTTGACTTCTTCTGATGTTACATCAGTCAGAGAGTAGTGAATATTTGACCTATACTAAACATATTGAACTTTCTATAAATACTCTTAGACTCCCTTTGATGTTACATCAGTCAGAATGTAGTCTATATTTGACCTACTGAACATACTTCTGACGAAAGTGTCCTCGATTTTGAACTTTCTACGCATACTCATTGTCTTGTCCTGATGTTATATCAGCCAGAATGTAGTCCATTTTTGACCTACTGAACATATTTGTGGCCAAAGAGTCCTCGATCTTGAACTTTCTATGCACACTCCTTCTGATGTTACATCATGCAGACAGTAGCCCATATTTGACCTACTGAACATATTTCTAGCTCATTAGTCCTTAACCATAAACTTTCTATACATACTCATAGACTCTGATGATGGTATTACATCAGCCAAATTGTAGTTTATATTTGACCTACAGAGCATATTTGTGACCAAAGTGCCCTTGATCTGGAACTTTCTATGCATACCTATTGATTCCTTCTGATGTTACATCAGCCAGTCCATATTTGACCTGCTGAACATATTTGTGGCTGAAGTGTCCTCGATCTTGAACTTCTATGCATGTTCAACTTCAACTTCTTGATGTTACATCAGCCAGGCAGTAGTCCATATTTGACCCATCAAACGTACAGTATTTCTGGCCAAAGAGTCCTTGATCTTGAACTTTAGTACATATTTGACCTGCTGAACATATTTGTGGCTAATGATTCCTTGATCTTGAACCTATTTGCATACTCAGTGACTTCTTCCGATGTTATGTCAGCCAGACAGTAGTCCATGTTTGACTTACTGAACATATTTCTGACCAATATTTCTGAAATATCAAAAGGAGTCAATGAGTATGTACAAAATGTTCAAGATTGAGGACTCTTTGGCATGAAATGTGTTCAGTAGGTCAAATATGGACTACTATGGTTGATGAAACATCAAATGGAGTCTATGGTTGATGAAACATCAAATGGAGTCAATGAGCATGTATGAAATTTTCAAAATAGAGGACTCTTTGGCCTCAATATGTTCAATATATGTCAAATATAGACCAATGTGTCACTGATGAAACATCAAAAGGAGTTAATGAGTATGTATGAAATGTTCCAGATTTAGGACTCTTGGTCAAATATGGACTACTGTATGGTTGATGAAACATCAAAAAATGTCAATGGGCATGTCTGAAATGTTCAAAATTGAGGACTCTTTGGCCTGTTCAGTAGGTGAAATATGGACAATGTATGGGTTGATGAAACCAATAGGAATCAATGAGTATGAATGAAATGTTCAAGATTGAGGACTCCTTGACTTATAATAAGGTCAATAGGTCAAAGTTCAACAACTCTTTGGCCAGAAATATGTTCAGTAGGTCAAATATTTACTACTGTATGGTTGATGAAACATCAATAGAAGTCAATAAGTATATACGAAATGTTCAAAATTGAGGTCTGTTTGGCCAGAAATATGTTTAGTGAGTCAAATATGGACTACTCTATGGTTGATGAAAAAATGGACTACTGCAAGGTTGAAGAAACATCAAAATGAGTTAAAAAGTATGTATGGAAAGTTAAAGTTGGAAGACTTTTTGGCCCGAAATATGTTCAACAATTCAAATATGGACTACTGTATGGTTGATGAAAAAATGGACTACTGCAAGGTTGAAGAAACATCAAAATGAGTTTAATATTTTTTTATTAATTTAAAGTTTGAAGACTCTTTGGCCAGAAATATCTTCCTGGGACCCAGGAATAGACTTTTGTCCTCTGTAGTGGACATTATATTTTAGTGAATTTCTCTGACATCATACATGTCACAGTTTTAAGTCTGGATGTCCTGTAAAGAGCACATTCAGGGCTTTGCATACCAAATGTTTCACTATGACAACAACTTCTCATTGGTCTTTAAAAATGACTGACATTAATTTAGTGATCAAATTTAGCACTCTTATGGAAATATGATAATATTTTGTATTTGTCATTTAAATTTGATTAATTTTTAAATTGTTTGTTATAAATCAACATGTCAGGAAAATGTCATGGGGTTTCTAATCAAAATATGACTTTCTGTTACTAAACAGGGCATTGATTTCATACATGTCCACTGTAGAGGACACCAGGACTTAAATCATGATTAATCATGGTCAAATATTTACTACTGTATAGTTGATGAAACTTCAAAAGGAGTAAATGACTACTTATGAAATGTTCAAGATTGAGAACTCTTCAGCCTATTATGTTCAGCAGGTCAAATATGGACTACTGCATGGTTGATGAAATATCAATAGGTCATTGAGTATGAAATGTTCAAGATATAGGACTCTCTGGCCTAACATAAGCTATATGTTCAGGATATGGATACTATTTCATTACATTGTATAAAAGAACAAATTCCGATGTACACCGGAGAGAGAACACAACATATGTACTGTTGCATTGCATTGCATCCATTTACTATATTAATCCGTTGTGCAGTCCAACCAGACACTGGAGCTAGTGTAAAGAGTGTTTGTCAACAAGGGACACTATTTGCACTCCGTCACTATTGACACTGAAAAGTTAACAGATAATCTATGAAGCTGGCTGAAAGACCAATACTGGCAATTAGCACAAAACTCTATAGCTATGTAATTGATTATTAGGCCACGTATTAGAAGTATGGATTAGTAGAAAAGTAAGAATTAGTAGAACATCCAGTGTTATGAAAGCTACATAGAATAAATACCTATAGGGTATTTATGAGAATTTATGGGCTACACAAATTTAACCTCAATAAAGGTTAGCTTGGAATGAATGCAAATTCCCATGATAAACCTCTGGGATTTTGGAGCACCAACTTGTAACAGTAGGTCAACACAACTATTGCGTTCTTTATTTAATTCTCTGTCTTATTCTGCCCTCTAGTGGCTAATATCGAAAGAGAACATGCTGCTAACCCTACCCAATAAATACTTTTAATGTTATTAAACACTCGTTATGCAGGTTATTTCCACTTTTAGAACATTATTTTTATTTTTATTGAAAATAAATGCCTTTTTGATATGTGATGGGGAAAATAGCGAAGAGCGAGCTCGACAAAAGGCGGATTCGAAACCGCGGCGATAGCAATAATGTCTAAAATTGCAAGCCGACACATTATTGTTGCGCCATTGAAGACGTTGAATGGTCGGGGTGTTTTATTAAACTTGATAAACAATAACGACATATTATGTCGTTATCACGAGATATTATGTCGAAATAACGACTTAATATGTCAAAATAACAAGATAAGTTTTCGTTTTTTTTCCCTCCCCACCTAGTTTTTTTTTTCAACATGCCGTTCAGGGCTTCCGTAAAAATTGTATTGTTATAGAAAAAACAATTAAAAATGCTATCTTTCATAAGTTTGCATACAAGAACTAAATTATTCCGTTGTACATTGAAGAATAACACAAGATATGTTCTGTTTACATTGCACTTCACACAAGACCTAACTTACTCCATTTTGCATTGAAGAATATAACATGTAAGCTGTTTGCATTGTATATAAGAACTAACCTATTCCGTTGTGCATTGAGGGATAACATTTTATGCTCTGTTTCATTGCGATGCATACATGAACTAACTCATTTTGTTGTGTAATGAAGAGATAACACATTCATGTTCATTGGACTACTATCAAGAACTGTGCATTGTGTACAGTTGTGCATTAAAGCTAAAGTTGAATCGCATTCGCATACATGATCTAACTTGTGCCTTGCGCATTGAAGACTTAACACATATTTGCGGTTGCATTGCATTTTACATAATCTAAATTAACCCGTTATGCATTGAAGAATAGCACTTAAAACTTTTGCATTCAAGAACTAACTTTTTACATTGTGCATTGAAGAGATAACAAAATATTGTGTGAAAGCATTGCATTGCATACAAGAACTCATCCCGTTGTGCAATGAAAAGTAACATACAGCTCTGGAAATGAATTGAGACCACTGCAAAATTAGCAGTTTTTCTGGCGTTATTCCTTACATATCTATCTGTTTGCATAAAATGAAAATTTTTTATTTATTCAATAGTCCATATTTGACCTACTGAACATATTATAGCCAAATAGTCCTCCATCTTGAACATTTCATACATACTCATTGACTCCTTTTGATGTGTCATCAACAAGTGGTCAATATTTGACCTGCTGAACATTTTCTCACCAAAGAGTCTTCGAACTTTAACTTTCCATAGATACTTTGTGAGTCCTTTTGATGATACATTATACAGACAGTAGTCCATATTTGACTTACTAAACATATTTCTGTCCAAACATTCTTCAAACTTTAAATTTTCATGCATATGTTTTAACTCATTTTGATGTTTCATCAACCATACAGTATACAGTAGTCCATATTTAACCTATTTAACCTTAACCTATAGAGTCAAGTTTTAACTTTCAATATATTCTTCTTGGGCTTCATTTATAGCGTGCGTATGCACTGATTTGATCTTAGAGTGTGCGTACACTTAAATCTACGCCAACGCTCATTTTTTTTTTTTAAACGGTCTTTGATATGGAAAAGTGCTTAGAGCTTTTTTCAGACATACAGAAGTCCATATTTTCTGTCCCAAGAGTCCTCAATCATGACCTTTTTACATGCCTCACTCTGATGTTACTTCAGTATTGCATATTTGACCTAATGGAAATATTTCTGGCAAATTAGTCCTCGATCATGTTCTTTATAGACATACTCATTGACTCCTGATTATACGTCAGCCATAGAATATTGCATATTTGATGGACTAATGGACATATTTCTGGCCAAACAGCACTCAATCTTGAATTTTTTATACATTATCATTGACTCCTTCTGATGTTACACCCATACAGAAGTCCATATTAGACTTACTGAACATATTTCTGGCAAATTAGTCATCGATCAAGAACTTTCTACACTGACTCATTGACTCCATCTAATGAAACGTCAGCTATAGAGTATTGCATATTTGACCTAATGAACATATTTCTGGCCAAAGAGTACTCGATCTTGAACCTTTTATATATTCTTACTGACACCTTCTGATATCACATCAGCCATACTGTAGTCCATATTTGACCTAATAAACATATTTCTGGCCTAAAAGTAGTTCTTGAACTTTCAATACATACTCATTGATTCACTCTGATGTTACTTGAGCCATATATGAACCCATTTTGACCTACTGAACAAATTTTTGCCAAATTTGTTCTCGATGATGAACTTTTTATATAAACTCATTGACTCCTTCTGATGATACGCCAGCCATAGAGTATTGCATATTTGACATAATGGATATATTTCTGGCCAAAGAGTCCTCAATCATGAAATTTCTATACATATTCATTGCCGCCTTCTGATATTACATTAGCTACACAAAAGTCCATATTTGACATACTGAACATATTTCTTACCCAGGTGTACTCGATCATGAACTTTCTATACATACTAACTGCCTCACTCTGATGTTATTTCAGACATACATGAGCCCATGTTTGACCTACTGAACATATTTCTGCCAAATTAGTCCTCAATCATGAACATTTCATACAAACACATTGACTCCTTCTGATGAAACATCAGCAATAGAGTGTTGCATATTTGACCTAATGAACATATTTCTGGCTCAAAAGTACTCAAAATTGAACTTTCAGCCTCATTTCAGCCTCTTACTTCAGTCATATATGAACCCATGTTGACCTACTGAACATATTTCTGCCAAATTAGTCCTCGATGATGAACTTTTTATATAAACTTATTGACTCCTTCTGATGATACGTCAGCCATAGAGTATTGCATATTTCACCTAATGAACATATATCTGGCAAATTAGTACTCTATCTTGAACTTTCAGTACATACTCATTGACTCATTCTGATGTTACTTCAGCCATATATGAAACTATTTTTGACGTACTGAACAAATTTCTGGCAAATTAGTCCTTGATGATGAAATTTCTATACAGACTCATTGACTCCTTCTGATGTTACATCAGACAGACAGTAGTCCATATTTGACCTAAGGAACATATTTCTGGCCAAAGAGCGCTTGATCTTGAACTAGTCATTGACTCCTGATTTTATTTTAGCCATACAGAAGACCATTTTAGAACTACTTAAACATATGTCAGCCATACAGTATTGCATATTTGACCTAATGGATATATTTCTGGCAAATTAGTCCTCAATCATGAACTTCATATACATACTTATTGACTCCATCTGATGTTAGATAAGCCAGACAGTAGTCCATATTTGACTGACTGAACATATTTCTGGCCAAAGAGTATTCGACATTGAAGTTTTTATATGTATTCATTGACGCCTTCTGATGTCACATTAGCATACATAATAATGTATTATTAAATGTTAAAATGAACATTAACAAAGATTAATAAATGGTGTATAAGTGCAGTTTATTATTAGTTCATGTTAACTAATGAAGTTAACTAATGTTATCTAATGAACCTTATTGTAAAGTGTTACCAGTTGTTCTGTCCCAAGAGTACTCGATCATGAACGTTATATACAAGCCTAACTCTGATGTTACTTCAGACATAGAGTATTGCATATTTGATCTAATTGACATTTTTCTGGCAAATTAGCCCTCGATCATGAACTTTCCATACATATTTATTGACTCCTCATTGACGCCATAAAATATTGCATATTTGACCTAATGGACATATTTCTGGCCAAAGAGCGCTCGATTTTGAACTTTTTATACATTATCATTTTACTCCTTCTAAAGAAAGACCACTCTTTGGCCATAATTATGTTCATTACATCACATATGCACTATTTTATAGCTGACATATCATCAGACGGAGTCAGTGAGTATCTATAGAATGTTTATGATCAAGGAGTCTTGGGACAGAAACAGGACTATTGTCTGTCTGATGTAACATCAGAAGGAGTCAATAAGTGTGTATGGAAAGTTCAAGATCGAGTACTCTTTGGCCAGAAATATGTTCAGTAGGTCAAATATGAGCTATTTTCTAGTTGATGTACCATCACCAGTCAATAAGTAGGTATAGAAAGTTCAAGATCAAGAATTCGTGACAGAAAAATGTTCATTAGGTCATTACGGACTACAGTATTGCTGATGTAACATCAGAAGGCTTCAATTAGTATGATTTGAAAGTTCATGATCAAGGTCTCTTTTGCCAGAAATAAGTTCCGTAGGTCAATTTTGGACTACTGTCTGGCTGATGTAACATCGGAAGGAGTCATTGACTCTTTGGCCAGAAATATTATCAGTTGTTCAAATATGGACTTCTTTATGGTTGATGTTAAATCAGAATGAGTCTATGAGTACAAACATTTCAAGATTAATTATACTCTATGATTATTTATAGTAAGTTCATGTTAAGGGTCTCCTTGGCCAGAAAGTTGTTCTTTTGATCAAATATGGAATTCTGAATGGCCAATGTAACATCAGGAGACAATAAGTAGGTGTAGAGAGTTCAATATTGAGTACTCTTCAGCCAGAAATATGTTCAGTAGATCAAATATGGCCTTCTGTATGGCTGATCTATCAGGAGTCAATATGTATAAAAAGTTCAGATTCAAATAATCTTGGACCAGATATACATCCATTAGGTCAAATATGCAATACTCTGTTGCTGACATATCATCAGAAGCAGTCAATTTATGTATAAAAAGTTCAAGGACTAATTTTCCAGAAACATGTTCAAACATGGGCTATTTTTCCTGAAATATGTTCAGTAGGTCTAATATGGACTTCTGTCTAATATTGTTGAAGTAACATCAGAATAACGTGCATTGCATTGAAGTAACTTAATCCGTTGTGCAGTGAAGAGATAACGCATGACTATGTTGATGCATTGCAATGCATCAAGAACTAACTGTTTCATTGCATTGCGTACAATAATGAACTTATTACGCTGTGCATAGAAGAAATTAATGTAACATATGTGCTGTTGTTTTTGCAATGCATACAAAAACTAACATGTAAGTTTACTTGCATTGTATACAAGAACTAACTTATTCGTTATGCATTGACGAGATAACACATAACATGTGTGGTTTTGCGATGAATACACTAACTGATCCGTTTATGCATTGAGATATAACACATAACGTGCATTTCATTGTATTTCATTGCATTTCATTAACTTAATCCGTTGTGCAGTGAAGACAACACGTGACAGGTGATAGAATAGAATAACGCTTTCCTTTGTGCACTGAAGAGAAAACAAATCGCATATGCTGTTGGATTGCAATGCATACAAGAACTGTTTCATTAGCACATAAGTTAAATACATACAGTAATTAACTTATGTTGTGCATATAAGAAATTAATATAACAAATGTGTTGCATTGCAATGCATACAAAATCTAAAATGCAAAGTTATTCATTGTATTCAAAACTAACTTATTCCTTATGCATTGACGATAACACCAGGCTTCCAGGCTTACGAGAACGAACTGAAGAGAAAACAAATCGCATATGCTGTTGGATTGCAATGCATACAAGAACTGTTTCATTGCATTACATACAATAATTAACTTATGTTTTGCATAGAATAAATTAATTTAACATGTATGCTGTTGCATTGCCACATGTAAGTTATGCACAATTTCCTAGCATTGTATACAATAACCATCGTATTCCTCATGCATTGAAGTGATAACACATAACATTTTGCATTGTATTGTAGTAACTTAATCCGTTGCGCAGTGATGAGCTAACATATGACAGGTGCTTGTTGCACTGCATTGCTTACAAGAACTAACTCTTTAGTTTGTGCATTGAAGAGAAAACAAATCACATATGCTATTGCATAAATTCATGAACTATCTGTTTCATTGCATTGCATACAATAATTAAATTATTTTGTTATGCTTAGAAGAAATTATTGGCATGTGCTGTTGCATGCCAATGCATACAAGCACTAACACTGTTTCCTTGCATTGTATACAAAAACTAACTCATTCCTTATCCAGTGAAGAGATAACACATAACATGTTGTGTTGCGATGAACAAACTAACTCATCCGTTATGCTTTGAGAGATAACACAGAACATATGCATTAATCCGTTTTACAGGGAAGAGATAATACACGACAGCTGCTTATTGCACTGCGTTGCATACAAGAATGCATGCAAGGCATCAAGAACTAACTGTTTCTTTGCATTCCTTACAATAGTTAACTTATTAAGTTGTTGCATTGCAATGCATACAAAAAAATAACATACAAGTTATGCACTGTTTCCTTGCATTGTATACAAAAAGTAACATTCCTTATGCATTGACGAGATAAAACACGTTGTGTTGCGATGAATGAACTAACTGATCCGTTTATGCATTGAGATATAACACATAGCGTGCATTTCATTGTAATAAGTAATTCCGTTTGGCAGAGAAGAGATAACCAACAGGAGCTTGTTGCACTGCGATGTATACTAGAACTAACATATTCCTCATCCATTGAAGAGATAATACAAGGCAGGTTCGTATTGCACTGTTGCACTGGTTGTTAACTCTTTAGTTTGTGCATTGAAAACAAATCACATATGCTGTTGCACTGCAATAAATACATGAACTATCTGTTTATTGCATTGCATACAATAAATTTTGTTGTGCTTAGAAGAAATTAATATATGTGCTGTTGCATGCCAATGCCTACAAGTACTAACACTGTTTCATTGTATACAAAACTAACTCATTCCTTATCCAGTGAAGAGATAACGTATTGTAGTGTTGCAATGAACAAACTAACTCATCCCTTATGCTTTGAGAGATAACACAGAACATATGCATTAATCCGTGTTACAGGGAAGAGATTATACACAGCAGTTGCTTGTTGCACTGCGTTGCATACAAGAATGCATGTAGGGCATCAAGAACGTGCATTGCATTGCAGTAACTTAATCCTAACATGCAAGTTATTCACTGTTTCCTTGCATAAAAGAAGTAACATATTCCTCATGCATTGAAGAGATAACACACAACTCGATGTGTAGCGATGAATGAACTAACTCATCCGTTTTGCTTTGAGAGATAACACATAACATGTGCATTCCATCGCAGTGTTATTCCGTTTTGCAGAGAAAAGATAACACGACAGGTGCTTGTAGCACTGGGTTGGATACAAAAACTAACTCTTTTCTTTGTGCATTGAAAAGAAAATAAATCACTTTTTTTTAACATTCCTCATGCATTGAAGAGCTAGCACACAACTCGTGTTGCGATGAATGAGCTAACTCATCAGTTATGCTTTGAGAGAAAACACATGTGCATTGCATTGCAGTAAATTATTTCGTCTTGCAGAGAAGAGTTAGCACGACAGGGGCTTGTTGCACTGCAATGCATACACGAACTAACACTTTCCTTTCTGCAATGAAGAGAATACGATTCACATGTGCTGATGCATTGTAATACATCAAGAACTGTTTCAATGCATTGCATACAATAGTTAACTTATTACGCTATGCATAGAAGAAATTAATATAACATACGTGCTGTTGCATTGCCACATGTAAGTTATGTTTCCTTGCATTGTATACAGGAACGTATTCCTCTTCCATTGAAGAGATAACATAATACACGTTGTGTTGCGATGAATGAACTAACTCATCCGTTATGCATTGAAGAGATGCATAACATGTGCATTGCATTGCAGTAACTTAATCCATTACGCAGTGAATAGATAACATAACAGCTGCTTGTTGCATTGCATTCCTTACAAGAACGAACACTTTCCTTTGTGCACTGAAGAGAACACAAATCACACACTTGCATTGTATAAAAGAACTAACGTATTCCTCATGCACTGAAAAGATAACACAGGACAGGTGCTATAGTTGCACTGCAAAGCATACACGAACTAACTCTTTCTTTTGTGCAATGAATAGAATACGAATCACATGTGCTGTTGAATTGTAATACATCAAGAACTGTTTCAACGCATTGTATACAATAGTGAACTTATTACGCCGTGCATAGAAGAAATTAATATAACGTGCTGTTTCATTGCATTGTATACAAGAACTAACGTATTCCTCATCCATTGAAGAGATAACACATAACATGTGCATTGCATTTGTAGTAACTTGATCCGTCACGCAGTGAAGAGATAACACATAACAGGTGCATTCCATTTGTAGTAACTTAATCCGTATGCAGTGGAGAGATAGCTCATGACTGGTGCTTGTTGCACTGCATTACTTACAAGAACGAACTCTTTCCTTTGTGCACATTTCGTACAATAGTTAACTTATTACGCTGTGCATTGAAGAAATTAATGTAACATACAAGAATTAACATGTATGTGTTATGCACACAATCATTGTGTTGTGATGAATAATCATCCGTTATGCATTGAAAAGAAAACATGAAACATGCGCATTGCATTTGTAGTAACTTAATCCGTTTCGCAGTGAACAGATAACACATAACATCTGCATTGTATTTGTAGTAATTGTAGCATTCCTTACAAGAACGAACTCTTTCCTTTGTGCACTGAACAGAAAACATATGCCGTTGCATTGCAATAAATACAAGAACTGACTGTTTCATTGCATTGCATACAATATTTTACTTACGTAAAATAGAAGAAATTTAATATAAGAAATGTGCTTGTTGCATTGCAATGCATACAAAAACTAACAAGCAAGTTATGTCATTTCCTTGCACTGTATACAAAAAGTAATTTATTCCTTATGCATGGAAAAGAAAACAAATCACATATGCTTGTTGCATTGCAATGCACCAAGAACTGTATCAGTGCATTGCATACAATAGTTAACTTTAATTTAAATAGTTTAGTTAATTTCGTTGTGCATAGAAGAAATTAATATAACGTGCTGTTGCATTACACTATGTAAGTTATGCACTGTTTCCTTGCATTGTATACAAGAACTAACGTATTCCTCATTCAATGGAAAAGATAACACAGGATAGGTTTTGGCACTGCAATGCATACAAGAACTAACTCTTTCCTTTGTGCAATGAAGAGAATACGAATCACATGTGCTGTTGCATCAAGTACATCAAGAACTGTTTCAATGCATTGCATACAATTGGTTATCTTATTACGCGCTACATAGAAGTAATTAATATAACAAATGAGCTGTCCAAAGATTCTTCAAACTTTAAATTTTCATGCATATGCTTTAACTCATTTTGATGTTTCATCAACCATACAGTATACAGTAGTCCATATTTAACATATTGAACATATTTCTGGCCAAAGATTCAAGTTTTAACTTTCAATATATTCTTCTTGGGCTTCATTTATAGCGTGCGTATGCACTGATTTGATCTTAGAGTGTGCGTACATGTAAGTTATGCATGTAAGTTATGTTTCCGTGCATTGTATGCAAGAACGTATGTTCGTTGCGCTGCGATAAATGAACTAACTCATCCGTTATGCATTGATATGTTATGTTATGCAACACATGACATGTGCATTGCAGTAACTAAAACAGTTATGCAGTGGAGTTAACATAACAGCTGCTTGTTGCACTGCATTCCTTACTGCATTCCTCTTTCCTTTGTGCGCTGAAGAGAACACAAATCACATATGCTGTTGCACTGCAATAAATACAAGAACTAACTATTCTAAAACCAAATAATTTCGGTTGTGCATTTGAAGAGATAACATATGTACATTGCATTTCATACACGATCAAACTTAATCCATTATGTGGTGAAGAGATAACATAACACATATTCTGTTGCAGTGCATTGCATTTAAAATCCTAACCAACTTGGTAACGCTTTAGATTACAGGCCGGAAAGTACTGCGTAATTACAACGAATTTACAGCGTAACTCTCGATAATTATAGTGTAATTATACAGTAAGTAAGTGTAAGTATAGGGGAACAATATGTAATATGTAAAGGAATAAAGGGGTAACAACAAATTATTTATACTGTAAGTATTTTAGAACTAAGTGGTACTTACAGTGTTATTATAGACAACAATCTTACATTTGGGAGCAATTTAGCGAGAAAATGCACTGATAAAGTTAAGGAAAGTAGAAAAACTATTGCAGTCTTTATTAATACATGGTGAAATATGCTTTTGTTTCATATAGTTACAGGGTAAGTATGACATTGCGGGCCATAAATTAAAGTGGAGCTTGTTACCCTCTTATTTC
>RJVU01014303.1:0-13224 GCA_003731715.1 Anabarilius grahami | reverse complement strand
TTTATCAGTGCATTTTCTCGCTAAATTGCTCCCAAATGTAAGATTGTTGTCTATAATAACACTGTAAGTACCACTTAGTTCTAAAATACTTACAGTATAAATAATTTGGTGTTACCCCTTTATTCCTTTACATATTACATATTGTTCCCCTATACTTACACGTACTTACTGTATAATTACACTATAATTATCGAGAGTTACGCTGTAAATTCGTTGTAATTACGCAGTACTTTCCGGGCTGTAATCTTTATTCCGTTATGCATGAAAGAGATACCATACATACAGGAATACAAGAATTAACGCATATTACGTTGTACATTGAAGAGATGACACATAACGTATTTGCTGTTGCATTGCTTTGCATTTAATATTTAAATCATTCTGTTGTGTATTAAAGAGGTATATGTGCTGTTACATTGCAGTGCATATAAGATTTGTCTTAATCCGTTGTACAGTGAAGAGAAAACACTTAATGAATACATTAACTCATTTAATGTGTGCATTAAAGAGATAATACATAATGTCCTTTAGGTCAAATATGCAAAACTGTATGGCTGACTATATCATCAGAACGAGTCTATGAGCTTATACTAAATGTTCATGCCTGAGGAAAAAATGGGTTCATATATGGTGTGAAGTAAGAACAGAGTGAATCAATGCGTATGTATTGAAAGTTCAAGATCGAGTAGTTTTGGGCCAGAAATATGTTCAATAGCTCAAACAGGGAAATATGTTCAGTTGGTCTAATATGGTCTTCTCTATGGGTGAAGTAACATCAGAAGGAGTCAATAGTAATGTATGAAAAGTTCAAGATTAAGAACTCTTTTATGTATTGAAAGTTCAAGATCGAGTAGTTTTGGGCCAGAAATGTGTTCAGTTGGTCTAATATGGTCTTCTCTATGGGTGAAGTAACATCAGAAGGAGTCAATAGTAATGTATGATAAGTTCAAGATTGAGTACTCTTTGGCCAGAAATATATCCTTAAGATCAAATATGCATTTCTCTATAATTGACACTTCATTGGAAGTAGTCAATGAGTCAGTATAGAAGCTTCGTGATTGAGGATTAATTTGCCAGAAATATGTTCTGTAGGTCAAATGTGCAATACTGTATGGCTGACGTGTCATCAGAAGCAGGCATTTAGCTTGTATAAAAAGTTCATGCCTGAGGACAAATTTGAAAGACATTTGTTCAGTAGGTCAAAATGGGTTCATATATGCCTGACGTAAGATCAGAGTGAATCAATGAGTATGTACTGAAAGTTCAAGATCCAGAAGTTTTGGGCCAGAAATATGTTCAAATATGGACTATACTAAGGCTGATGTTACATCAGAAGGTGTCAGTATGTATTCAATACTCCATAGTTGAGGTTTCATCGGAAGGTGTCAATGAGTCATTATACAAGGTTCTTGATCGAGGACTAATTTGCTAGAATTATGTACTGTAGGTCAAACATGGGCTCATATATGGCTGAAGTAAGATCAGAGTGAATCAATGAGTATGTATTGAAAGTTCAAGATCGAGTACTTTTGGGCCAGAAATATGTTCATTAGGTCAAATATGCAATACTCTATTGCTGACATTTCATCAGAAGGAGTCAATGAGTTTGTATAAAAATTTCATGATTGAGGTCTAATTTGAAAGAGAAATATATTCAGAAGGTCTAATATAAACTTCTGTACAGCTGATGAGAAGGCTTTAATGCTTATATATAATAAGTTCAAAATCGAGTACTCTTTGGCCAGAAACATGTCCATTATGTCAAATATTTAATACTCTATAGATGACGTTTCATCAGAAGGTGTCAATGAGTCAGTATAGAAAGTTCTTGATCGAGGACTAATTTGCTAGAACTATGTACTGTAGGTCAAACATGGGATCAAATATGGCTGAAGTAACATCAGAGTGAAGCAAAGAGTATATATTGAAAATTTATGATCGAGAACTTTTGGGACAAAATATGTTTGAGTAGGTCCAATATAAACTTTTTTATGGCTGCAATAAAATCAGGAGTCAATAAGTATGTATATAAAGTTAATGATTGAGGACTAATTTGCCAGAAACATGTTCAGTAGGTCTAATATGGACTTTTGTATGGGTGAAGTAACATCAGAAGGAGTCAATAGTAAGGTATGATAAGTTCAAGATTGAGTACTCTTTGGGCAGAAATATATCCTTAAGATCAAATATGCAGTTCTCTATAAAGTAGTCAATGAGTCAGTATAGATGCTTCTTGATCGAGGACTAATTTGCCAGAAATATATTCTGTAGGTCAAATATGGGCTCATTTATGGCTGAAGTAACATCAGAAGAATAGTAATGTATGAACATTTCAAGATTGAGAATTCTTTGGCCAGAAATGTGTCCATTATGTCAAATATTTAATACTCTATAGTTGACATTTCATTAGAAGGTGTCAATGAGTCAGTATAGAAGGTTCTTGATCGAGGACTAATTTTCCAGAAATATGTTCAGTAGGTCTAATATGGACTTCTCTATGGGTGAAGTAACATCAGAAGGAGTCAATAGTGATAAATGAAAAATTCAAGATCAATGACTAATTTGCCAGAAATATGTTCAGTAGGTCTAAGATGGACTTCTCTATGGCTGAAGTAACATCAGAAGTAGTCAATAGTAATGTATGAAAAGTTCAAGATCGAGTACTCTTTGGCCAGAAATATGTCCTTTAGGTCAAATGTGCAATACTGTATGGCTGACGTGTCATCAGAAGGAGTCATTGAGCTTGTATAAAAAGTTCATGCCTGAGGATAAATTTGCAAGACATTTGTTCAGTAGGTCAATATGGGTTCATATATGGCTGAAGTACGATCAGAGTGAATCAATGAGTATGTATTGATAGTTCAAGATCCAGAAGTTTTGGGCCAGAAATATGTTCAATAGGTCAAATACTGGCTCATGTATGGCTGAAGTAACATCAGAAGGTGTCAATAGTAATGTTTGAAAAGTTCAAGATCTAGTACTTTTGGGACATAAATATGTTCATTAGGTCAAATATGCAATACTCTATTGCTGACATTTCATCAGAAGGAGTCAATGAGTTTGTATAAAAATTTCATGATTGAGGTCTAATTTGAAAGAGAAATATATTCAGAAGGTCTAATATAAACTTCTGTACAGCTGATGAGAAGGCTTTAATGCTTATATATAATAAGTTCAAAATCGAGTACTCTTTGGCCAGAAACATGTCCATTATGTCAAATATTTAATACTCTATAGATGACGTTTCATCAGAAGGTGTCAATGAGTCAGTATAGAAAGTTCTTGATCGAGGACTAATTTGCTAGAACTATGTACTGTAGGTCAAACATGGGATCAAATATGGCTGAAGTAACATCAGAGTGAAGCAAAGAGTATATATTGAAAATTTATGATCGAGAACTTTTGGGACAAAATATGTTTGAGTAGGTCCAATATAAACTTTTTTAAGGCTGAAATAAAATCAGGAGTCAATAAGTATGTATATAAAGTTAATGATTGAGGACTTATTTGCCAGAAACATGTTCAGTAGGTCTAATATGGACTTTTGTATGGGTGAAGTAACTTCAGAAGCACTCAATATTTATGTATCATAAGTTCAAGATTGAGTACTCTTTGGCCAGAAATATATCCTTAAGATCAAATATGCAGTTATCTATAAAGTAGTCAATGAGTCAGTATAGATGCTTCTTGATCAAGGACTAATTTGCCAGAAATATATTCTGTAGGTCAAATAAGGGCTCATTTATGGCTGAAGTAACATCAGAAGGAGTCAATAGAAATGTATGAAATGTTCAAGATTGAGAACTCTTTGGCCAGAAATGAGTCCTTTATGTCAAATATTCAATACTCTATAGTTGACGTTTCATCAGAAGGTGTCAATGAGTCAGTATAGAAGGTTCTTGACCGAGGACAAATTTTTCAGAAATATGTTCAGTAGGTCTAATATGGACTTCTCTATGGGTGAAGTAACATCAGAAGGAGTCAATAGTGATGAATGAAAAGTTCAAGATCGATGACTAATTTGCCAGAAATATGTTCAGTAGGTCAAACATGGGCTCAGGTATGGCAGAAGTAACATCAGAAGTAGTCAATAGTAATGTATGAAAAGTTCAAGTTCGAGTACTCTTTGTCCAGAAATTTGTCCTTTAGGTCAAATGTGCAATACAGTATGGCTGACGTGTCATCAGAAGGAGTCATTAATCTTGTATAAAAAGTTCATGCCTGAGGACAAATTTACCAAAAACTTGTTCAGTAAGTCAAAATGAGTTCATATATGGCTGAAGTAAGATCAGAGTGAATCAATGAGTATGTATTGAAAGTTCAAGATCCAGAAGTTTTGGGCCAGAAATATGTTCAATATGTCAAATATGGACTACAGTATGGCTGATGTGACATCAGAAGGTGTCAATAGTAATGTTTGAAAAGTTCAAGCTCGAGTACTTTTGGGACAGAAATAAGCTCATTACGTCAAATATTCAATACTCCATAGTTGACGTTTCATCAGAAGGTGTCAATGAGTCAGTATAGAAGGTTCTTGATTGAGGGCTAATTTGCTAGAAATATGTACTGTAGGTCAAACATGGGCTCATATATGGCTGAAGTAACATCAACTTGAAGCAAAGATTATGTCGAGGACGCTGGGGACAAAAAAATGTTCAAGTAGGTCTAATATGGACTTATTTTATGGCTGAAATAAAATCAGAAGGAGTCAATAGTAATGTATGAAAAGTTAAAGATTGAGAACTCTTTGGCCAGAAATGTGTCCATTATGTCAAATATTCAATACTCTAAAGTTGACGTTTCATAAGAAGGTGTCAATGAATCAGTATAGAAGGTTCTTGATCGAGGACTATTTTTCCAGAAATATGTACAGTAGGTCTAATATGGACCTCTATGGGTGAAGTAACATCAGAAGGAGTCAACAGTGATGTATGAAAAGTTCAAGATCGAGGACTAATTTGCCAGAAATATGTTCAGTCGGTCAAACATGGGCTCAGGTATGGCTGAAGTAAAATCAGAAGAAGTCAATAGTAATGTATGAAAAGTTCAAGATCGAGTACTCTTTTTGCCAGAAATATGTCCTTTAGGACAAATGTGAAATACTGACGTGTCATCAGGAGTCATTGATCTTGAATGAAATGTTCATGCCTGAGTACAAATTTGCCAAAAATTTGTTCAGTAAATCAAAATGGGTTCATATATGGCTGAAGTAACATCAGAAGAAGTCAATAGTAATGTATGAAAAGTTCAAGATTGAGTACTCTTTTGCCAGAAATATATCCTTAAGATCAAATATGCAGTTCTCTATAATTGACACCATTGGAAGTAGTCAATGAGTCAGTATAGAAGCTTCTTGATCGAGGACTAATTTGCCAGAAATATGTTCAGTAGGTCTAATATGGTCTTCTCTATGGGTGAAGTAACATCAGAAGGAGTCAATCGTAATGTATGAAAAGTTCAAGATCAAGAACTCTTTGGCAAGAAATATGTCTTTTAGGTCAAATATGCAATACTGTATGGCTGATGTGTCATCAGAAGGAGTCATTGATCTTGAATAAAATGTACATGCCTCAGTACAAATTTGCCAAAATTTGTTCAGTAAATCAAAATGGGTTCATATATGGCTGAAGTAAGATCAGAGTGAATCAATGAGTATGTATAGAAAGTTCAAGATCGAGTAGTTTTGGGCCAGAAATATGTTCAGTAGGTCTAATATGGTCTTCGCTATGGGTGAAGTAACATCAGAAGGAGTCAATAGTAATGTATGATAAGTTCAAGATTTTGGCCAGAAATATATCCTTAAGATCAAATATGCAGTTCTCTATAATTGACACTTCATTGGAAGTAGTCAATCAGTCAGTATAGAAGCTTCTTGATCGAGGACTAATTTGTCAGAAACATGTTCTGTAGGTCAACTATGGGCTCATGTCTGGCAGAAGTAACACCAGAAGGAGTCAATAGTAATGTATGAAAAGTTCAAGATCGAGTACTCTTTGGTCAGAAATATGTCCTTTAGGTCAAATGTGCAATACTGTATGGCTGACGTGTAATCAGAAGGAGTCATTTAGCTTGTATAAAAAGTTCATGCCTGAGGACAAATTTGCAAGAAATTTGTTTTGTAGATCAAAATGGGTTCATATATGGCTGAAGTAAGATCAGAGTGAATCAATGAGTATGTATTGAAAGTTCAAGATCCAGAAGTTTTGGGCCAGAAATATGTTCAATAGGTCAAATATGGACTACAGTATGGCTGATGTGACATCAGAAGGTGTCAGTATCTATTTATAAAAACTTCAAGATCGAGTACTTTCAGGACATAAATTAGCCTATTATGTCAAATATTCAATACTCCATAGTTGAAGTTTCATCAGAAGGTGTCAATGAGTCAGTATAGAAGGTTCTTGATCGAGGACTAATTTGCTAGAAATATGTACACTAGGTCAAACATGGGCTCATGTAAGGCTGAAGTAACATCAGTTTGAAGCAAAGATTATGTATAGAAAATTCATGATCGAGGACTCTGGGGACAAAAAAAATATTCAAGTAGGTCTAATATGGACTAATTTTATGGCTGAAATAAAATCAGAAGGAGTCAATAGTAATGTATGAAAAGTTCAAGATTGAGAACTCTTTGGCCAGAAATGTGTCCATTATGTCAAATATTCAATACTCTATAGTTGACGTTTCATAAGAAGGTGTCAATGAGTCAGTATAGAAGGTTCTTGATCGAGGACTAATTTTCCAGAAATATGTTCAGTAGGTCTAATATGGACCTCTATGGGTGAAGTAACATCAGAAGGAGTCAATAGTGATGTATGAAAAAGTTCAAGATGGAGTACTCTTTGGCCAGAAATATGTCTTTTAGGTCAAATATGCAATACTGTATGGCTGACGTGTCATCAGAAGGAGTCATTGATCTTGAATAAAATGTTCATGCCTCAGTACAAATTTGCCAAAATTTGTTCAGTAAATCAAAATGGGTTCATATATGGCTGAAGTAAGATCAGAGTGAATCAATGAGTATGTATAGAAAGTTCAAGATCCAGAAGTTTTGGGCCAGAAATATGTTCAATAGGTCAAATATGGACTACAGTATGGCTGATGTGACATCAGGAGGTGTCAATAGTAATGTTTGAAAAGTTCAAGATCGAGTACTTTTAATAGAGAAATATGTTTATTAGGTCAAATATGCAATACTCTATTGCTGAAATTTAATCAGAAGGAGTCAATGAGTCAGTATAGAAGGTTCTTGATCGAGGACTCATTTTTCAGAAATATGTTCAGTAGGTCTAATATGGACCTCTATGGGTGAAGTAACATCAGAAGGAGTCAATAGTGATGTATGAAAAGTTCAAGATTGAGGACTAATTTGCCAAGAATTTGTCCTTTAGGTCAAATGTGAAATACTGTATGGCTGACGTGTCATCAGGAGTCATTGATCTTGAATAAAATGTTCATACCTGAGTACAAATTTGCCAAAAATTTGTTCAGTAAATCAAAATGGGTTCATATATGGCTGAAGTAAGATCAGAGTAAATCAATGAGTATGTATAGAAAGTTCAAGATCCAGAAGTTTTGGGCCAGAAATATGTTCAATAGGTCAAATATGGGCTCATGTATGGCAGAAGTAACATCAGAAGGAGTCAATAGTAATGTATGAAAAGTTCAAGATCGAGTACTCTTTGGCCAGAAATATGTCCTTTAGGTCAAATGTGCAATACTGTAGGGCTGACGTGTCATCAGAAGGAGTCATTTAGCTTGTATAAAAAGTTCATGCCTGAGGACTAATTTGCCAGAAATTTGTTCTGTAGTTTAAAATGGGTTCATATATGGCTTGAAGTAAGATCAGAGTGTGTATTGAAAGTTCAAGATTGAGTAGTTTTGGACCAGAAATATGTTCAGTAGGTCTAATATGGTCTTCTCTATGGGTAAAGTAACATCAGAAGGAGTCAATAGTAAGGTATGATAAGTTCAAGATCGAGTACTCTTTGGCCAGAAATATGTTCTTAAGATCAAATATGCAGTTCTCTATAATTGACACTTCATTGGAAGTAGTCAATGAGTCAGTATAGAAGCTTCTTGATCGAGGACTAATTTGCCAGACAGAAATATGTTCTGTAGGTCAAATATGGGCTCATGTATGGCAGAAGTAACATCAGAAGGAGTCAATAGTAATGTATGAAAAGTTCAAGATCGAGTACACTTTGGCCAGAAATATGTCCTTTAGGTCAAATGTGCAATACTGTATGGCTGACGTGTCATCAGAAGGAGTCATTTAGCTTGTATAAAAAGTTCATGCCTGAGGGCAAATTTGCAAGAAATTTGTTCAGTAGGTCAAAATGGGTTCATATATGGCTGAAATAAGATCAGAGTGAATCAATGAATATGTATTGAAAGTTCAAGATCCAGAAGTTTTGGGTCAGAAATATGTTCAATAGGTCAAATATGGACTACAGTATGGCTGATGTGACATCAAAAGTTGTCAGTAGTATTTTATAAAAACTTCAAGATCGAGTATTTTTAGGACAGAAATAAGCCCATTATGTCAAATATTCAATACTCCATAGTTGAAGTTTCATCAGAAGGTGTCAGTGAGTCAGTATAGAAGGTTCTTGATCGAAAACAAATTTGCTAGAAATATGTACTGTAGGTCAAACATGGGCTCATATATGGCTGAAGTAACATCAGTTTGAAGTAAAGATTATGTATAGAAAATTCATGATCGAGGACTCTGGGGACAAAAAGTTTTTCAAGTAGGTGTAATATGGACTAATTTCATGGCTGAAAAAAAATCAGGAGTCAATAGTAATGTATGAAAAGTTCAAGATTGAGAACTCTTTGGCCAGAAATGTGTCCATTATGTCAAATATTCAATACTCCATAGTTGACGTTTCATCAGAAGGTGTCAATGAGTCAGTATAGAAGCCTCTTGATCGAGGACTAATTTGCCAGAAATATGTTCTGTAGGTCAAATATGGGCTCATGTATGGCAGAAGTAACATCAGGAGTCAATAGTAATGTATGAAAAGTTCAAGATCGAGTACTCTTTGGCCAGAAATATGTCCTTTAGGTCAAATGTGCAATACTGTAGGGCTGACGTGTCATCAGAAGGAGTCATTTAGCTTGTATAAAAAGTTCATGCCTGAGGACAAATTTGCCAGAAATTTGTTCAGTAGGTCATAATGGGTTCATATATGGCTTGAAGTAAGATCAGAGTGTGTATTGAAAGTTCAAGATCGAGTAGTTTTGGGCCAGAAATATGTTCAGTAGGTCTAATATGGTCTTCTCTAAGGGTGAAGTAACATCAGAAGGAGTCAATAGTAAGGTATGATAAGTTCAAGATTGAGTACTCTTTGGCCAGAAATATATCCTTAAGATCAAATATGGAGTTCTCTATAATTAACACTTCATTGGAAGTAGTCAATGAGTCAGTATAGAAGCTTCTTGATCGAGGACTAATTTGCCAGAAATATGTCCTTTAGGTCAAATGTGCAATACTGTATGGCTGACGTGTCATCAGAAGGAGTCATTTAGCTTGTATAAGAATTTCATGCCTGAGGACAAATTTGCAAGAAATTTGTTCAGTTGGTCAAAATGGGTTCATATATGGCTGAAGTAAGATCAGAGTGAATCAATGAGTATGTATTGAAAGTTCAAGAGCCAGAAGTTTTGGGCCAGAAATATGTTCAATAGGTCAAATATGGACTAAAGGTGTCATTAGTATTTTATAAAAACTTCAAGATCGAGTACTTTTAGGACAGAAATAAGCCCATTATGTCAAATATTCAATACTCCATAGTTGACGTTTCATCAGAAGGTGTCAATGAGTCAGTATAGAAGCTTCTTGATCGAGGACTAATTTGCCAGAAATATGGTCTTTAGGTCAAATATGGGCTCATGTATGGCAGAAATAACATCAGAAGGAGTCGATAGTAATGTATGAAAAGTTCAAGATTGAGAACTCTTTTTCAAGAAACATGTTCAGTAGGTCTAATATGGATTGCTGTATGGGTGAATTAACTTTAGAAGCACTCAATAGTTATGTATGAAAAGTTCAAGATCGAGGACTAATTTGCCAGAAACATGTTCAGTAGGTCTAATATGGACTTCTATATGGGTGAAATAACTTTAGAAGCACTCAATAGTTATGTATGAAAAGTTCAAGATCGAGGACTAATTTGCCAGAAATATGTTTAGTAGGTCAAAATGGGTTCATATATGCCTGATGTAAGATCAGAGTGAATCAATGAGTATGTATTGAATGTTCAAGATCCAGAAGTTTTGGCAAAGAAATATGTTCAAAAGGTCAAATATGGACTACACTACGGCTGATGTGACATCAGAAGGTGTCAGTATGTATTTATAAAAACCTCAAGATCGAGTACTTTTAGGCCAGAAATATGTCCATTATGTCACATATTCAGTACTCCATAGTTGAGGTTTCATCAGAAGTTGTCAATGAGTCTTTATAGAAGGTTCTTGATCGAGGACTAATTTCCTAGAAATATGTCCTGTAGGTCAAACACAGGCTCATCTATGGCTGGAGCAACATAAGAGTGAAGCAAAGAGTATGTATATAAAATTTATGATCGAGGACTAATTTGCCAAAATATGTTCAGTAGGTCTAATAAAAACTTCTGTAGAGCTGAAGAAAAAGTTTAATGAGTATATATAAAAAGTTTCAAATCAAGTACTCTTTGGCCAGAAATATGTCCTTTAGGTCAAATATGCAATACTGCATGGCTGACCTGTCAACAGAAGCAGTCTATAAGCTTATATTAAAAGTTCATGCATGAGGACAAATTTGCCAGAAATTTGTTCAGTAGGTTAAAATTGGTTCATATATGGCTTGAAGACAGATCAGAGTGAATCAATGAGAATGTATTGGAAGTTCAAGATCGAGTAGTTTTGGACCAGAAATATGTTCAGTAGGACTAATATGGTCTCTATGGGTAAAGTAACATCAGAAGGAGTCAATAGTAAGGTATGATAAGTTCAAGATCGAGTACTCTTTGGCCAGAAATATGTCCTTAAGATCAAATATGCAGTTCTCTATAATTGACACTTCATTGGAAGTAGTCAATGAGTCAGTACAGAAGCTTCTTGATCGAGGACTAATTTGCCAAAAATATGTTCTGTAGGTCAAATATGGGCATCAGAAGGAGTCAATAGTAATGTATGAAAAGTTCAAGATCGAGTACTCTTTGGCCAGAAATATGTCCTTTAGGTCAAATGTGCAATACTGTATGGCTGACGTGTCATCAGAAGGAGTCATTTAGCTTGTATAAAAAGTTCATGCCTGAGGACAAATTTGCAAGAAATTTGTTCAGTAGGTGAAAATGGGTTCATATATGGCTGAAGTAAGATCAGAGTGAATCAATGAGTATGTATTGAAAGTTCTAGATCCAGAAGTTTTGGGCCAGAAATATGTTCAATAGGTCAAATATGGACTACAGTATGGCTGATGTGACATCAGAAGGTGTCAGTAGTATTTTATAAAACCTTCAAGATCGAGTATTTTTAGGACAGAAATAAGCCCATTATGTCAAATATTCAATACTCCATAGTTGACGTTTCATCAGAAGGTGTCAGTGAGTCAATATAGAACGTTCTTGATCGAGGACTAATTTGCTAGAAATATGTACTGTAGGTCAAACATCAGCTCATATATGGCTGAAGTAACATCAGTTTGAAGCAAAGATTATGTATAGAAAATTCATGATCGAGGACTCTGGGGACAAAAAATTTTCATGTAGGTCTAATATGGACTCATTTTATTTGCCACAGCAAATATGTCTTATCTCTTCATTGCAAAACGGATTGCGTTAATTCTTGTATTCATGTCATTGTATTAACTGCAGTGCAACGGCATAACGGAATAAAGTAGTTCTATTATGCAATGTCATTAAACAGCACAATATGTAGTATGTCGTTTATTTCTTCACTGCACAACGGATTCGTGTATGTTTTGCAATGCACATACTGTACAAGAAATTGGTTAGTTCTAACGGAATAAATTCGTTCTTGTATTCAATGCAAGGTGTATAAGTTACTTATTGAATCCATTGCAATGCAACAGAGAACTTATGTNAATTACTTATGGCAGAGAATAAGTTTCTTATGACAACAGAACCTAATGCAGAAACCAAATGAAATTTATTGCACGTGTAACTCTTCAATACACCAAGGAATTAGTTTTTGTATGCAATGCAGTTCAACAGCACCAGTGATATGTTTTAACTAAACAATGCACAACAAAATAAGTAATTTTTGTATACAATACAATGAAACAGTGCATTGTTTCATTGCATTGCATTGAATTTCATTTCATTTTTCATCACTGCACAACGCTTTTAAAGCAGCATGTTTTGTGTTATCTCTTCAATGCACAACGGATGAGTTCATTAATCGGAAGCGTAATAAGCGTAACAGCGTAATAAGTTAACTATTGTATGCATGCATTTCTCTTCAGTGCACAAAGGAAATAATTCGTTCTTGTAAGCAATGCCGTGCAACAAGCACCTGTCATTTGTTGTCTTCAGTGCATAACGGAGTTAGTTCATGCAACGCAACACAACGTGTTTTGTGTTATCTTTTCAATGGATGATGAATACGTTAGTTCTTGAATACAATGCCAGGAAACAGTGCATAACTTACGTTATTTCTTGTATGCATTGCAATCAAAAGCACATATGTTTTATTAATTTCTTCTATGCAGACCATAACGAGTTAAATTTTGTACGAAATGCAATGAAACAATTCGTGATGCACTGCAATGCAACAGCATATGTGATTTGTTTTCTCTTTAATGCACAAAGGAAAGTATTCGTTTTTATAAGCAATGCGGTGCAACAAGTACCTTTCATGTGTTATCTCTTCAATGCATGAAGGATACGTAATTTCTTGTATACAATGAAACGAAACATTTGATAAATAACACGTTGCAATGCAACAGTACATATTTTATATTAATTTCTTCTGTGCACAGCGTAATAAGTTAACTCTTGCACAGCAATGCAGTGCAACAAGATGCACCTGTCATTTGTTGTCTTCAATGCATAACGGAGGAGTTCATTAATCGCAACACAATGGGTTTTGTGTTATCTCATCATTGTATGCAATGATTTAAAACAGTTCTTTCTTTTTTTTGTAGTGCAACAGCATATTTTATTTGTTTTCTCTTCAATGCACAAAGTTAACTATTGTACGCAATGCAATAAAACA
>RJVU01014272.1:0-12291 GCA_003731715.1 Anabarilius grahami | reverse complement strand
CTAAATAAATATGTTCCAGAATGATTTCCCATTTTCCTCCTCAGACATTCAATAATAAAGAATGGCTGACTTATTTATTTTCTAGAGCTAATGCAAAGCAGTGGCATAGCGACTGGGTATGCAGTAGCGTTGTCAAAAGTACCGACTTTGATACCAAGTCTGTACTGAAATAAAAAAATAAAAAAGTGACGCTTTGAGCGCCGTTGAGCTGATTCGTAAACACCTCTGATTGGCCATTGCGTTCACACTCATCAGATATGTCTGTGATTGGCTACAATGATCAACACACACAGGAGCGTTTGAAAGTACACCGAAGTATTTGAATCTGAAAGCGTTTTGAAAGTGGGAGCAGGAGCATTTGAAAGCAGGCATCTATCTAATGCTCCCATGTGCATTTGTGTAAGCGCTCAGTGAAGAGCATCATTGATGTGTTGATCATTGTCGCAAATCACAGACATATATGATGAGCGCGTGAACACAATGGCCAGTCAGAGATGTTTACGAATCCACTCAACAATGCTCAAAGCAAATTTTTTAAATTACAGTAATTACTTTTGACAACACTAGCATGCAGGGTATGCATGTGCATATGGGCCCGAGCAGATTTGGGGCGTGCGCCCTTCACCTTCCTCTCTTGTAAGTTTTATATAACTGTTCTTGGGAATTTATGATTTATTTGATCTCAACAGGTTCTGTAGCCTCCACTTGTTGACAGTTGGCATCTTTGTTCGTAAAGCAGAAGCCAGTTTGACTGTCACTGAAGGAAGGAAGTGGTTGCAAAGAGAATTTTGTGTTCTGCAAAATAATTCAAATGGCACAAAATAACATTATTTGTCATTGTGCTTCTTTGTTTCTTGTACCTCAGATATTTTACATTGATCATTAGTTGCTTCCACTCATGCCTGTTCATTAATGTTGTTATATATGTCATGTGGCAATGTATTCATTGGTATTTGCAATTATAGAAATGTATGTATTGTCATTCAGTTGGATTGTTTAAAAAATGGTTTGACTTACGTGTGTTTGACTTATGAGCCAATGTAGAAGTTACCACTCACTTTCCTCTGAGGACTGTTTAACTAAGCAACCAATGAAAAGAGAGAGAGAGAGAGAGAAAGAGGGGGGCATTAAAGTGTTATTTTTCTCAGTCCTACTATATGAAAACACATATGAAACACAGATGATGGGCAAACACAAAAAATGATACTAAAATAAAAAGACTCCAAATATGGGCTGTATTTTGTGCATATATTTTTAAGAATAAGCATATTTTAATGTTGGATATTTAACTGTTTGTGCTATTTAAAAAAAAAAAAAGAAGATTTATAAAGGGGCAATGATAGATTATGGCAGATTTTTCAGCCTTTAATAGCAGTATCTATTAAAGATCACTGTCTCTTTAAGAGCGCATGTTGTGAGTGGCTGTAACATGTAATTGTAGCAGAGCTTTGTGCATCCTGGTGAATCCCTAGATGAGATGTTGTGAGTGTAAAGTCTATAGATCTATTGTTTTTCATATTAAGTTGTTGAAGGGAACAGGGAATGTGGAGACAGGATGTAGTAGTTTGGCAGCTTGTTTAGTGATGTGAAGTATTTTGGCATTAATGGTCCCTAAACGTTTTCCAGATGGAAGAAGTGTGAACAGGCTGTGTGATGGATGATAGCAACAATGCTGGCCCCACCGAACTGGGCCATTTGGACACCATTTGCAGGGTTTGACTTTGAGGCTGTTGAAACGGCAAATTCTAGATCTTGGTTACCACTTGTTAGTATAATGAGTTACACTACCATTCAAAGTTTGGGGTCAGTTAGATTTTAAAAAAGAAAGAGAAAAAAAGAAATATAAGAAATTATGCAGCAAGAACACATTTAATTGATCAAAGGTGGCGGTAAAGACATTTATTATGTTACAAACTTTACATTTAGAATAAATGATTTTTTTGAGCCTCATGTTACAAACCTGTATGAGTTTGTTTCTTCTGTTGAACACAAAAGAAGATATTTTAAATATCTGGTAACCAGACAATTGATGGCAGCTATTGACTACCATAGCATTTTTTTCCTACAATGGAAGTTAATGGCTGCTGTCTGTCAACTGATTACTGACATTCTTCAAGATATCTTCTTTTGTGTTCAAGTTCAATAGAAGAAAGAAACTCATACATGTTTGGAACAACATGTGAGTAAATGATAAAATCATTTACAAAATCATTTTGATTTTTGGGTGAACTAACCCTTTAAGTGTGACTAATATCAAACATTCGCTATTGACTGTCCAGGCAACCATGATAAATTGGTTATTTGCTGTGAGCCACATCTGAGGGCTCAAATCACTGTTCTCGACTACTCTGTTCTTTCTTTTATCCCCTTTGGCAAGAAAACCCTCTCAGATGGCATGATCAGAGCATATGCCTGATGTAGAGAAAAGTATCATATTTCATGACTTCACTGCACACAGATGGCATCGAAATATCAGTATCAGACAGTACTGTAAGACTGTCAACAGATGACATAATTTTCCCACTTTACTTCATATCTGTTTCTTTGTGTAGTATACATTTGGTCGACACAAAAATAACAACCCCTCTTTTCCTAGATAGGCTTTCCCAGAATGCTTTGCTATGTTGAATGCTCGTGCGGTGCTGTGAGCCATAAGCGTATGAAGTGTCAGTGTAAAAAGCGGCACAGGTGCAGTGGAAATGTCCCCAGGGTCGGACCGTGACCCCTGCGTCTCCCCAAAAAGTATTTCACATTACAGCGATAGCACTGTAACCAGAAGATCGAAGCAGATCGCGTTTCACTGGCCTCCCTCTGCCCCCTCATTCACCTCATTCAGATTGTTGATCCTGCGAGACTGTGTGCGACTCAGCATGTAAATGTGAAAGAGGAAGATCGCGTGTGTATATATTCCAGCAAGGTGATTTATGTGTTTGTCACTTTTGTCATGCCCTCACCTCCCTGTTTTCCCTCACAACTATGTGTTTGTCTTTCTGCTATAGTGTGACATGTGTCTGTTAAGTTGGCAACATAACTATGTGCTGTGACACTTATGATAATGCCACACCTTGAGCTCCATGGAGACAATGAATAGCCTTATAGTGATTAACGCAAACACGTATAGAAACGCATGGAGTACTTATTCATTATGAATAACTCATCTACTGTTGTTTGAGTTAACAGCCATTCGACCTCTGCTACTATATGTACACTAACCGGTGTCATGTACCAACAGAGTGCCACTTTCAGTAGCTTTGGCCTGAAGGACTGGCATTAAAGGGAACTGAGGCACTAACCTAAAAAGACTATGCAATAGGATATTAACATATTGCTGTTACCTTCGCTACAGTATATAGTATGTGTTGTGTGCACAGTATGCATGAAATATAAAAAAACAGCAGAGTAGAGGGGGTGTCAAAAAATGGATTCTAAATACATTTGTATTGAAACGGAATTAAATTCAATATTAGGTCATGTGACAGAGGGAGGACATGTGACAGCAACTTATGTAGCCCCGCCCCTTTTCAGCGCTGCGCTCATTGTGTTCTGTCTTCTGGTTTGTATTTCCAAAGCATTAAGTTAAGATCTTAAGGATTTACGAATGATCCGCTAGTTTTAAAATCTACTGACATTTGTTGTGACATCTGCTTGAAACATTACAATGCTCATGATAACTTTCGTTAACTCTACAGTAAGTAAATCCACTTCACCAGCGTAAATACACTTCAACAGCGAAGCCATAGAAATATACTGAGCTACCGCTCTGGCGCATAAGGGTCTATAGAGTGCAACACTGCCTGCCCACATTTTCAGTGGCATTACTTCCGGAAGTATTTTTCCCGTTCATTTTTCCCATTCATTTTAAAATGGGATTTTTAAGAGATTTTTTTTTAAAAAGCCGTTAAAGCCATGAACCAAACCAATCAGCTATGAGGTAAATCACAATATTACAAACTTTAAAGGACCATGGTTAATTTTCGTAAGGGAGACTTTCTGGATCTTTCAACTGAGAGAAAGAGAGGACATTTTAGTTTGCTTGGCTGTGGAGCAGTGTACACAAAATAATATGATATAAAACAGATTTGTAGCACTACTTGTCTGAAAAAGTAGCTTTTTATAAGAAAAGCTACAATCTTTTTAAAAGACAGAGATAACAGGGGCCACAAACAGATTGAAAACCTACCTGGACGTTTACCATGCTGCTCAAAGTGAAGTGAACTCATTGTGTCCCCTTGTGTATTCATGTTGGTTTGTGTAGCATCAAGGTCTCTGCAGAGAACTGCTATCTCCCTATAGATCCACTTCCACTGGATTGATCTGCATTGACCCTTAACCTTGTTTGCTGTGTTTCCTGTCTGTAGACTAGAGTAAGAACGTTAGTACTTAGATTTAAAAGTGTAATCCAGCAATTTCTCTCAGAAAAAATCCTGTTGTCACCAGCGCGCAATGAATTCTGGGGTAGGCTAGGCCGTGAAGGATCCATCTGTTGTATCCTTCATTGTCCAGGAAACAAAGGACACTTTACGAGGATGCATTTGAAGGAGCCTTCGAATTGGGACAACCTTCGTTGCTCAGCTGTAATGCAATTGGCCTTTGAATGCGGCCTTTGAAGGATGCAGCCTCTGAATTGGGACACAGCTATTGTGTACTGTACAAAATAGCACAAACCTTTCACTAACAAATAATAGAAAAAGGAGTTGTGTTTTTTACATGAAGTGTGTGAATATGCCCATGATGAGATCTGAATCAAACATCTAATCTTGCATGCAAGTGGGATGGGGAATGTGAATGTGGTTTTGATTATTCAAGACACCATCTAAAAAAGACATCACTTCTCATGCAAGTGTTAAAATGCTGCAGTTAACACACAGGGCCCTATTTTAACGATCTAAGCACATGGTCTGAAGCGCATGACGCTAGTGTCTGAATCCACTTTTGCTAGTTTAACAATGCAAAAAATAGTCAGCACGCCAGGCGCATGGTCCAGAAGGTTGTACCTAGTATCTTAATGAGTCATGGGTGTGTTTTTGGGCGTATCGTGCAATAAACCAATCAGATTCTCATCTCACATTACCTTTAAAAGCCAGTTGCGCTCGCACCATGGCGGATTCGCTATTTACATGGCGGAATTTGCAAGCGGAAAGACTGAACGCTTCTCCAGAGAGAAATCCTTTTATTTTTTAATATTTAAAAATGTTTGTGTGCCGCTGTGCGTCCCTATGTGTGTAACAAGCAGATTGTATTCGTGTTGTGCACTCGTCTATAGGCGCATATTACTAACGCGCCCTTTATATAACAAAAAACATACTGCGCCATTGACTTTAGACCAGGTTTTTGTTGGGCAGTGGTGCAGTCGTTTTCAGTTCCCTCAAAATAGCAACACGCCAACAATGCACCTGAACGGGCCTCTTTTTCAGACCAGCACGCCCATTAGCGAATAGATGAGCACGAGTGCATTTGCTGTTTAAATAAGCTGATGATACAAAATACGGCCCACAGTCTTACAATAATCTGTGTTCATAAACTGAAAAAGTGGTAACCTGAAAATGGTAACTAATCTAAATTAACTGGTTTTATTCAAGTCAAAAATATTATTTAACATTACTGAATCAACCTAAATACATCTACGAAAATAATTTTTATTAATTACTGTAGCTCCTTAAGGTAACAATTAAAAGATTATCACTTTTACTGTGGGTTTTTTTTCAGTATGGCAATTGTATCTCTTTTACTAAAAAATTTTTTAAATAATAATGCAAATTGTAATGTATAATTGACAGGAATCCCATACTGCAATATTTTTTATTCAGGAATGTGTTGAAATAATACAACATGATGTGTGTAACACGGTTCGTAGATGTGGGAAGAAGGAGGCGGGAACCGGCGAACGTTTAAACAAAACTTTAATTCAAAATAAACAAATACAAAACGAAAGTAATGCCGGCAGACCCTCGCGGACGTCTGCCGGCCACACACACATAAAATAATATCCAGGCCTGGTCCTCTCTCGTCCTTCACTGTCGTCGCTCCTCCTTTTATGCTCCCGGAGCTCCTCCGTGAGGGACTCGAGGCCGGTGCGCCTCACAGGTGACGATCATTAACACTCGCGTCACCGGCCTCGCGCCGTTCCCTCACGGCTCTCGCCCGCCCTGCTCGTCACAATGTGATATTTAATTTTTTACAGGAATACAGAGTCTTTCTTTTTAATGCTGTAAACACCAAAGTGAACCAGTTAGTCGTGTGAACTTTCACCACCAAGATTATCTCCACTTTCAAATGGAAGATGGAAAACCGTATGATCATTTTTATTCAGTAAATACTAAACTGTTAAAGCTTTGACTTATTCAGCTATTCATCCACCTACAGTAATGGTTTATGTTAAATATTATTGAAAAGGAGAGTATAGTTTTCAGCTGGTCATGTGATCTCAACATGTTTGCTCCTTGAGGCGACCAGCTCCACTTAAAATAAAACATCAATGAGTCATCTCATGTTGAGCATTTGTCAAAACCTTTTAATTTTTTGATGTAAAATGAGGAAAGATGCTCTTTGTCACTATGTTTTTGACTATTTATTGTTGTATTTATTGTAAACTGATCTGCCCAAGCTTAATGCTGCCACCAAAATCAAGATTCTATTATTTAAAAAATCGTTTTTTGCCTCTGGGAAATTATATTGCCCTTTTAAATGGCCTCAGCATAGTTACTTTTCACGAAAAAGAATCTGCTTGTGTTACTCTGTGGTTTGTAGGAGCACTACAGTACATAATAGGTGATGGAACATGTTGGCTGTGAATCTGATGTTTACTGTATAACCCAGGGTTTTTTTGGGTTTTTTTTTTTGGCTTGATCACATGCTCACAGTACTTCTCAGGAACTGTTGGGACATTGCCAGAGGACCTAAATTCAACTCCTGCCCATCTATATGTTGACATAGAATGTTTTGAGCATGAAACAGTCAGGTGGTTTATGTTTATTTTTCCTTATGTTACCCCCCCCCATGCTATTCGTTTTTTCCCCCAGGACTGACAGCCCTGCTAAACCCCAGCTAACTCCAAAATCGAATGCTTAGCCGGCTGGTGCCATGGACCTCATGGACCTAATGCCTGTGTTTTGTAGACTCTGAGGGGATCAGGGGCTGTTTTATGCACTAAATCAAACATTGGATTTGTGTTGCATTACTGCCAACAATCTGATTTGTCCTTTGCATTCTTTGCAAACAGAAACTCAATGGCAAATTTATTTTAGGGTTAGTAGGCACTCAGATCAAGTTAAGGTAAGGACATTTTCCTTTACATTGTAAAAGAAACATGTGAGAGGCTCTTACAATATTTATTCGAACTTAACATGATCCAGCTCAGACACTTAATGCAGCTCTATATATGCGTTTTCCTACACAACCCCGTAACTTGATGGAAAATAAGGCTATGCTGTATGTGCCAGGTTAACAAATTTTCTGTTTTAAATCCATTTTTAAGTCTCTCTTATGGTCATCTATTATGAAACCTTATTGTAAAGTGTTACCAAATTGCAAAACCAAACACATTAATACTGTTTTTATTATGCTTTCAAATGAGATTATTCATTATTTTATTTTATTATTTTATAATATACAGTCATAGTTTTATGTTCATCTTATGCATCTAACTCTAATGGTAGGGTAGAAAAAAATAAATGAAGTATAAAATAAAAATCACATTTATTTCACATATACAGTCAAACCAAAAATTATTCAGACACTTTAACCTGACCATGTTTTGCTTAAGTGTTATCTGACATAATTAAGGTTAATTTTTTCTGACACAGTTTAACTCTGAGATCTTGTCATATTTTGTTACGGTTTTTTAGTTTTTTTTAAACTATAGCGAATAAACTGAGATAATGTGTGAAATGTTGAAGGTGTCTGAATAAAATTTGGTTTGACTATATATAATGTTTTATTTTTCACAGTATAAATGGGTTTAATAAGTGAAAATATACCTATAGTTGCATTTAACACGAAATCTCTCACAACAAGGGGTTCATCATTTTAAAATGTAATGTATTCCTGTGATGGGAAAGCGGAATTTTCAGCATCATTACTCCAGTCCTCAGTGTCACATGATCCTTCAGAAATCATATGATGTACTGATGCTCAAGAAACATTTATTATTATTATTATCAATGTTGAAAACAGTTTAATATTTTTTTTTTTCGTGGAATCATTTTTTCCAGTATTCTTTCATGAAAAGAAAGTTCAAAAGAACAGCGTTTATTAGAAAAAGAAGTGTATAACTTTATAAATCTTTTATGGTCATTTTGATTAATTGAATGCATCCTTGTTGAATAAATGTATTAATTTTACATTATTATTCAGTGATAGTATTGACCACAGTATCATAAATTTTTGGTTTGATTATGACGTTTTTTATTAGGTATCCAGTTGAGCAGTAGCTTATAATTCATGTCCAGTTTAAATGAATGACCTAACGTTAAAGGTCAATACAAGATGCTTTTGTCATCAGATACTCAAAAGGTCACGCAGTCTTGGAGGAACATGATGAGTGGATGATGACAAAATTTTCAGTTCACAACATGATCGAATTGAATTGGTGATTTCAGCAAAAGCGATTTAGATGTCCCATATGTCACAGCTATAGGCCCACAAGCATTTTGCAAACTTCGTTTTTATTTGACGTCATCAACTTTTTTTTTTATATGTTCACCAGCAGTAATGATTATACCAGGGGTGTCCGAACTCGGTCCTGGAAGGTCACTGTCCTGCAGAGTTTAGCTCCAACTTGCCTCTGAAGTCTCTTGTATGCCTGATAAGACCTTGATTAGGTGGTTCAGGTGTGTTTAATTGGGGTTGGAGCTAAACTCTGCAGGACAGTGGCTCTCCAGGAGCAGGATTGGACAAATTGTTTTCACCATTTGCTGTGCAATTAAAATCTTAAAGCATGCATAAGGTCCCACTGGGCTTTCTGATATGGCGTGACTGGAGGACATGAGGTGTTTCACAGTGAATGCATACTGCAGTTGTCAGTGTCTCATTCAGTTACCGCTTGTCAGCTCGGCTCTGCGCTACTAAGTTAATTAATCACAATGTAATGGATAAATCTAATTCTTCATCTTGCTCATCACATTGCCTCCTTGTGAATCTTACATGCTGCTCTGACTCATGCAAGTGTTCCAGTGCTCACAGTCACTGTGGAGAGACACACAATTGCTATTGACAGCAGAATGAACAGGAGCACATGGAAAGGACGGAGCACACATTTCATTCATTTGCTTTCAACCCTCTTGACCTCAGCTGTCCGTACCTGGCATAATCATTCTGCAACATCAATATTCAGTTCTTCACTTGTTGTTGAGGGCTGAATAGGACAGTTACCACGGTAACAAGCAGTGAATTATTTGAATGTTTAAGAAGGCCTTGTCAAGGCTAAATGACTCCATCTTTAAGACTTTCACACTGCAATTGTTTTCACTGGATCCAGGATTATTAAAAGTTTATTTTTTTACAGACAGAAGAATACTGTTTACATAATCAGTTTATTTAATAACGTCAATTTAACCATTAAAGAACATGCTCACAGATACCCCTTAAATGCTGGCCAGTTAGATATAGATTTGAGGCACTTAGGAAATGCTCTTATCTAATGCAACTTAATATAAGTGCCTTAGTTTAACATGTAAGACTGCCATGCTGAACATGTGTATGCTTCATCTCCTGATAGGCTGGTATATGTAAAGTAAAAGCTAAAGACTTTCTGATTTTCAGCAGATCAGATTCAAAGATTCTGTCTTGCCATTGTCTCCCATAAAGATACAGTGTTTATTTAATATAATATCCCGTAACTGGAGATTTTGGTGGTTACATGGCACAATACATGGCTCAGGTTTAGGGAATTCCCGCTGCCTACTTTCTGGAAGTGTCTTCTCATTCAATGCATGGCTTCAGTTGACCAGTCCAGGAGTGTCTCAAAGAATGTCTGAAGCAGTTTGGTCTCATTTCATCTGCTTTTGTAAATCTAGGAACTACATTTTTAGTTTTATTTAGTTCCAATTTCTTCATACCACAGTTTTTGAGGTGTCTCAAATGATTTAGTTCTAACCAAACAGGAAACCAAACCAACTTTTACAACTTTTTGTTGCTTTTTCTGCTTTTCTTCCTAAAAAGCTTGTACATAGGACATCCATCACACTTTGTGTCTCACTACCTCCTCATTTATGGTTCATCTTTGCCCATGTGATGTATTCTGGGAGATGTAATTTTAAACATGACCTCAAGAGAACTGTGTCAGTGCGAATCATGATTCTACCACATAATCCTTTGAATTTACTCTTTTGTGGGCCATTAACAATTTATAGGATTGTCTTTAGTTGCAGAGGGGAACATTTTTCAATTAGATTGTCTCATCTTCCATCACCTGTGAAAGACTCATCCCTCATTTGTCCTTGTCCTGTCCTTTTCCTTTTGAGTGGGAGAGGCCCAGTCTCATAATCAGTATTTTTGAATGAGCTTTTTTTGGTTAAGTGCTTGAAAATAGCCACAGAATGAAGAAGAGCATTAAACAACCTCTTAAATTATATTTGACAAATCTGCAACTTCGCTGTCATGGTTTTAGCTTTTCAACTACAGTAGACAGTCTGTCCAGATATGCATTTCCTGACTAATACCTACAATATTATATTGAAAGAAACAGACTCGGCACTCAAGGCACTTGTTTGGGTTTCTGTTATTTAATTCTAAACATACGTTGCTGGTTTCCTGTTTGTGCCAGGTTTATTTCCCCAGCATTGAAAATAAATGAGAGATGGAAAGTAGCAGTCCTCTTCACCAGGAAGGGAATGAGAGAGGTCAATTTTGTTTTTCAAATCTAGTCATTTTCTTGGCATCCCAGGAGTCCTCTTCTGCCAAAATGTGTTTTAGCCATATGGACTGTGTGCATGAGCTGTATACAAATGTATGTCTTCTGTCTGTGCTTGAAAGAGTTCAGAAAGCATTGGAATTAAGCTGCTTTCTACTTAAATTGTTACTGATTTTACAAATAGCCATTTAGATGATACATTAGTAAATCGTGGTTATCTGAATCACTATTATTGTTTTATTTGAGTTGTTTCTGAATGTTCTGCGGATGTTCAAGGCTCTATGGTTGCAACAATCAGATTTAAAGAACAGATTTCCTGAGGGAAGGTTATGTATGTGTCTATGACCAAGGCTGCTGCAATGCCTGTGTATACACACACACAATCAGATTGTTCCATTTGAGTGACAATAGAAGCTATTGACCAGAACTATTGAATTAGAAAAGTGGAACTACAGTAGATTGTTGAATAAAATCAGTTAAAATATCTGTTTAATATCAACCAGAAGAACAGTCAGATACTACAGCAAAGAAAGAAAGCTCTCTCTATGAGAATAACAGACTGTCAAATTCCTCCCATCAGATCTCAAACCTGTACTAAACTTATATGTGTACAAAAAAATGGCAAATGGAATGGGAAACTATTAATAATAAGCTATATGAAGTCAATCATAAATTGGATTAGTTTTTTTGAGTGTAGACATGACCAGACTGTTTACACAAGGTGACAAATTGGTCATTCCAGACTTGCTCCTTTATTTTTATTGAAAGGGGATGCACCACCAACATGTAATTTTTGTCAGACTCCTCTGTCTATAAAACATATTTTGTTGGAATATTCTGCTTTAAATGCCACTAGGCAATGTTTTTTGTTCAGAAAGTTGTCTAATGGTTTATCTAATAGTTTCACCGGGAATAATCCTAAATGTTTTATAAAATTTTGAAATGAAAAATCGTATATAATGTTTGTTACAATGATGTGAGTTGTTTGGCGGAATAGATCTACTAAGCTGCTGCTGCTCCTGCTGTTAATGCTGCTGCTGCTACGGGACTTGCTACTGCCAGTACATACACAACACGCTGCTGTGAGCAAGTAAGACATGCTGCTGCTGCTGTACAATATAGTGTACATGAATTACCCATAGCAGATCTATACAGGTGGAGCTGGGGAAGGTGGAGAGTTTCTGAAAGCACTGCAACAGCTACAGTAAATGTTGACCAAGTATTTGTAGGTTGAGCAGTGAACTCATTGGCTACTGATACAGCAGGAACCAATCAGCTGTGCCCTATAGAGAACAATCTGACTGCAAGCAGATTGAGTTAAGGACCTATCAGTCTGTGGCATTCAGAGTTTTATGAAAGAACTTTGTATGTATGTGTGTTTACTACACTGTAAATCCGAACAGTACTACTAACTTATAAAGATTGAGTACACTGCGATTAAA
>RJVU01014266.1:9182-20474 GCA_003731715.1 Anabarilius grahami | reverse complement strand
TCCACCTTCCTCTCGTCCATCCGGATGCCACTGTGATCGATGTTGTATCCATATACCGAAGTATCTTCAAACGAGACCGGACGTGGAGTGCTGTGTGTGTGTGCTCTTTGTAGTGCTGCTGATTAGTGCAATGATGAGGTGCAGGTGGCGGTGATTAGTATTCTGGTGATAGAGTGCGTTGTGATTGGTGGACGGTGGAGCCTGACGTGTCTGTGACAGTTATAGGCAACTGAGTTTTTATCAGGGATGGAGATAAACTCTGCAGGACACTGGCCCTCCAGGACCGGAGTTGTCCATCCCTGCTATACATCATCTCTTGGCCTTGCTGGATCTGGCCATAGCACATCCACATAACAGGCAATGTCCTCTCTTACAAGACAGCGAGGGAAGAATCTTCTTTACAGTTTTTTTACGATTGCTTAAGCACAATTTTAAAAGCAAGGCTCATTTTATCAGATCCACACACACAAGTAGTGAAGTGAAGTGACGTGAAGTGACGTGACATGTGGACAAGTATGGTGACCCATACTCGGAATTTGTGCTCTGCATTTAACCCATCCAAGTGCACACACACAGCAGTGAACACACACACCGTGAACACACACCCGGAGCAGTGGGCAGCCATTGCTGCGGCGCCCGGGGAGCAGTTGGGGGTACGGTCTCACCTCAGTCGTGGTATTGAGGGTGGGGAGAGCGCTGGACATTCACTCCCCTCACCAACAATCCCTGCCGGACCTGAAGTAGCAGAACACTTCAGTTCTTTAGCAAAATGAAACACTTCATTCAAAACTTTACATTCATTTAACAAAACCCGACTTTGACACCGTATGGAACACACATGGTTCATTCATTCTGATTCTGTTTGATTCATTTACACACTGCTGTGCTCAATCTTAAACACTTTTATACTTTTCTAATGATATAGTCTGGTTTTGATTTTTTTCAGAGATATTGTTAGAGTAATGTACATGAATATATTGAGACACACACACACAGAGTATGGAGGGAGGTATTGGAGTTTTGGACCAGAGCAGATAGGTGGAAATTTATATTGTCCCAAATGACAATGATTCTCATCTGTTCTGCATCCATTTGGTCTCATGCTGTGACGATTTTGTGTAGTCTGTCTAAAATGTGAATATGTGGCCGTGTTGTAAGGGTCTAAGTTGGCATGCTGGTGGAGGACCCTATTCTGTGTGATTGCAACATATATCGTGATGTTAACACCACGCTGTCCCGGGACATTCAAAATAGCTCTGAGGCCAATGATGTTTTACAACAGAGTAAAATAATTTGATGTAAACCAACTAAATTGTGCTGACCCAACTCAACTGATTTATTTTGAATAAACTAAATGAAATTGCGTGTAAAAAAATGATGGTTTGTGGTTTTCTGCTCCTGAACTGGTTTTGCACTGCTTTTGCAGGCTCTGATGAAAAAAAACGTTTTATTTGTACAGTTTTGGTCCAAAAAGTATTTTCAGGGCAAATTGGATGTTACCGTCAAAATATAGAAACATAACTCATGCACAAGACTGAGACAAGCTGTTTTTTAAACCAATGTCGTATTGTATTTGTGCAATCAGTGATGCTGACAATGGAAATGCTAAGAAGAACAGTACAATGATATTATCATACATATCGGCGTAATTTGCGGGTCCCCACCACTTTTCACCAGGCCAGGGTCGATATTGTCCACACTGTACCTAATACACATGAAACATCTCCAGTTGACTAGCAAAGCATTCATTTCATTGGTTTGTTAAATAAGAGGTGATCTGGCTCTGGAATGTGTTGTTTTTGAAATCATGCTGAGCGTTCGTTGATGTTGCTGCTGTTATCAGTGGGATGCAACTGTGCTCTCTTGGCACTCGTGCACAGTCCACACGAAGAGCACTTTATCACTGAACACAGGTTTTAATGAGGGAGGGGTCGTGAACTTAAAAAATGGTGTGTACTGATGTTAATTCACGTTTATTACTAGGAAGAGATGATCGGTTCATGTGCCGCTTGAACTGAAACGCAGCAATCACAATTCACAGATCCACACACACAAGCAGAACACCTCAGTGCTTTTGCAAAATGACATAGTTCATTCAAAACTTTACATTAATTTAACAAAACCCAACTTTGACACTGCATGGATTAGGGCTGGGTATTGACACAATTTTCACGATTCGATTCGATTACTATTCACATGCTTTCGATTCGATTCGATTCGATTTGATTAGATGCCGATTATTTTGGATGTAGTATTCCATTATTTCAGTACATGGCAAATTTTCTAGAGGAAAGAAATCTCTCGACTAATGCTGTAAACTACACATGAGAGTCAGCTGGTACTACTATAATAATACTGAAGGTTAAATTAACTTATTAATATACAAACACTTAAATTACACTCAATGATGTTTTTATTATAAATAAAGTTTAGAATTACATGATCACATTTCTACTCCAATTCATTTTTTTTTAAATATAAACATATAAATCATGGCTGTCATAACTGATTTTTTCAAACTATTGAAGAACATTAAAAATTATAATGAATATGCAACGATGCATAGCTATATATATCAGAATGTTGCTTTCTAGAGCACTTTTCTAGCTGACTAATGAGTTTATGGTCACTGAATGTGTGTTTTTCTGAGGTAAATGTGACGTGACATTGTTTACAAGCTGTTTTATTGAGTCTTTCCGAGGTTGAAACACTGATTGAGCGATTACATGAGACATGATACGGATTTCAGTAAGTTGTGCTGTATATTTTAACATACCTTCAGATGTTCATGCATGTTTATTTCGCGCTGTAACTGGTATTAAAGCGGAGGAGAGGATGATCACATGCTTCTCTTTAACTGAGGCGCTAAAGTGATCTGTCACGCCACATTAAACAGGTATTTATTTTATGAATCTCATAATAAGATGGACGTCATTTGAAATCTGAGACTTTGCTTCATATCAAAAGTAACAAAGCACAAAGATTATTGTGATTTATTGGATGGGAGGCGCTACAAATTCTGCTCATTCATCAACTGAAAACAGACTAGACTAATGGATTCTTGGGATTTAAGAATCAATATCGGTTCATAAAAATGAGAATCGATTAAAATCGAGAAATCAATTTTTTTCACCCAGCCCTAGTATGGATGATTCTGTTTGATTCATGTACACACTGCTGTGCTCAATCTTAAACACTTGAAACTTTGATACTTTTCTAATAATATAGTCTGGGTTTGATTTTTTTTAGAGATTTTGTTAGAGTAAAGTACATGAATATATTGACACACACACACAGGTTTGTTTTTATGAATTGTGGGGACTCTTTATATAGGCGTAATGGTTTTTATACTGTACAAACCGTATTTTCTGTTACCCTACACCTAAACCTAACCATCACAGGAAACACACTTTTACTTTCTCAAAAAAACTCATTCTGTATGATTTATAAGCCTTTTGATAAATGAGGACATGGGGTAATGTCCTCATAAGCAGTGTTGGGTAAGTTACTTCAAAAAAAGTAATTGATTACTAATTATTAATTACATCATCAATGTTGTATTTAAAATAATTACTCTAATTACTCTGTCTAAAAAGTAATTTAATTACTCAATAAGTAATTCAACTCATTACTAATTACTTCTTAAAATCCCTATAAACCTAGACCGGATAGACAATAGAAAGGAAACTCTTTTGATAATTTAAATATGAGTCTAACATGGAATAGTTTAGCCTTTTATAGCTTTGGAAAACATTTTAGTTTTATTAAAACATACTATAATACTTACATTTTTTAGCAACAAATAGGGATGTCACGATACCAAAAATCTAGTATTCAGTACCGATCCCACCAAAAGTGCACAATACTCGACTCCAAAGTCGATACCACGGTAAAAATATTTAAAGATACAAATAAAACAATGCTATATATTTTTTCAGGTATGTCTAATAATAGTAAGTAAAAAACCACAGAAATTGAATAATCAAATATAAAATAACTCTGCATAGTCATAACTGTATAAATTACTGTAAGAAGTTCCATAATCCAAGATAAACACTGTAATAATAATGATCACAGAGAACACTAAAGAGAAGAAACTCGTAACACTTTAAATACACTGTGTGTTATACACCATTTAAAAGCCACAATCTTTAATTACACTCTACAAGTATTTTATTTAAGCTCAAACATTTTAATGAAGTTTTATTTGATGATTTAAATACATACAAACTGCCTCAAAAGCATAGCTTGTGTCTGTTGCCTTAGTAAATCAATAAATATATCAAATGACAGAATAATAAGCTGGAATTGAATAAAAAGTATGTGATCTAATGAAAGTAAAATGAATGCATTGGATTTTTATGCTAAAACTGCTTAATTGTCTTTGTGTTGTTTATAAATGACATATAATTTGACTATAATAAACACAAGATCTGATTGATTGACACGTTGAGCGTTGTGTTTTGAGGTTTGTTTACTGAGAACTGAGTTTCAGTTTGAGAGTCATGTGACCAACCCCTTCTGGAAAACACAGTTAAATTTAATCTTACTAAAACAAGTTCCCCTCCTTCTTCTCTTCGTCTTGTGATGAGAAGATCAAGGAAGAGGAAGAAATGTCAGCTGTCTGGACTGGATGTTGGAAACATGACTGAATCTGAACAAAGGAGACACAGAAACATCCAGATGTTCTCTTCAGAGTTTACAGACGAGGTCGTCTGCATGTTCTGCTCTTCAGACCCACTGATGGCCTTCAGTGGATGAGATTTGTGCAATCATTAGAGTTTATAAGAGTGAGCTGGTTAACGAAAGATTTTAAACAGGACCTTCACCATCCTCAAACACCAGAACTGACTAGAAATGGCAGCAGGAACAGAAGTTGTTGTCAGAGACATCTATGGAGTACATGATGCTACAGGTTGGAATGATAATCAGCGAAAAAAATTCAGAGATGATCAGCTGGATCGACGTGCAGATGTTCTCTTCAGAGTGTATAGCCCAGTTCATCCACCTGATATACAAAAACTACATTGTCTTCTCTTGAGACCAACTAGAGATCCCATCTGGTGGATGATGTTCATCAGAAGACACTATGAAGTACTTACTGTTCGCGAGTTTCCAAACCATCTGCAGGAGATTAATAACAATCATGACGAAAACAATTCTGCCGATGACCATATTGAAGATCTGACAGTAAGAATTCAAGAACTTCAATTACAAAACAGAAGACTAAAGAAGGCTTGTTGAAAACATGAGGTAAAATATTCAATACAATAACACTTTCAAAATAACAAATGTACAAATGGTTAAAATGTCATAAATTAGTTAATTAGTGTTTTTTTGGATTTTTCTGTTTGTTACTTTCATCATAAAACTTTAAAAGTAGAATAACACTCTGCTAACAACATAACTTTAGTCATAAATTAAAATGTAGCAAATATTTTTGACACTGAATGTGTCTGTTTTAAGCTTTCATTTGTTTCTAGTTGAGCTGGGTCAAGGTTTGTTCCACCAGAGATATAAATGTTGAAACAAGGGCGTTTTTCTAATGATCATAATATATTCATAAAGATAAATGAAATGCTGAGAAACTCATGTCATGAACAGTACTTTCAAGAAGACAGATACACTAAACATGCGGTAAAAAGTTCTGTATGAATATACACTATTATTCATGTGCACATATTAATCTATAAGCAACTGTTCTGAATTGATTGATTCATGTTTACTCTGAAATAATAGTTATGAGATCAGGAATATATACAGCAGCTTATCTGTTTTGTCTCTTCCACACAGAGATCATGTGAACACCTGACTGGAACCCTTGAAGTCCTTCTGCATCTTTTATTTCTCTTCTCTGTCATGTTTAGCTGGGATTAAATCTGCCACACAGCTGAATATTGACCACTGACCTTATTTCAGCCATTTAACCAAAAACCCATTAAAAAAAGAACATTGGCCGTTTCTCATTCTCATTGGCCGTGACTTGTGCGGACTTGAGACAGCCAGGAATCCCAGAATGCATCTTGCACCAACCAGCATGATTCTGAAAACAAAACTTTAGACAACCGAACAAAATATGTAATTTACTATAGGATCCGACAAGAAGTTTTATTGTTATAAATGAGTCACTTTATAAATGTCTAAAATTAGTCTGTTAAAAAATATTTATGATACCGTATGAATTTAAATTAATTCATTATGTAACAATTTCTTTTTGAATGAATCTTTTGAACGAATGATTTGGTGATTGTCACAGTGGATCCTGTCATTAAACTATTATAATCAATGTCAGTGTGGTTTTATTGTGTTCACTTATTTTACCCAACAGCTTTTAGTAATAGTATAATAGCCCATTATTAAGGATTCAATGGAATCAATTCAACGGAAAGGATTCCGGAAGAGAAGACAATGCTGAATAAAGTCGTAGTTTTTGTTATTTTTGGACCAAAATGTATTTTCGATGCTTCAAAAACTTCTAACTAACCCACTGATGTCACATGGACTACTTTGATGATGTTTTATTATCTTTCTGGACATGGACAGTGCACCGTACAAACACTTTCAAATGGAGGGACAGAAAGCTCTCGGACTAAATCTAAAATATCTTAAACTGTGTTCCGAAGATGAACGGAGGTCTTACGGGTTTGGAACGACATGAGGGTGAGTCATTAATGACATAATTTTCATTTTTGGGTGAAATAACCCTTTAAGAAGTTCCATGACACATGCAGTTAATCCAAGATAAACACTGTAATAGTAATAATCACAGAGAACACTCAAGAGAAGAAACTCGTAACACTTTAAATAACGATGAGAAACGACAAAGGAATGAACAAAACAGGAAGTACTTACTTAACTAGTTACATGTGGGATTCATTATGAATGAACAGGAGAACTTAGTGAATATAGGAACTGAACAAAGGAAACATGAACACAAACACTATGAAACATAACATAACCCTGACTATATATTTAGGTCCTTTACTCGTCGTTTCTTTTAACCTCACTGTGAATGTGTGTATCATGATGGACACTGTGTGTTATACACCATTAAATCATTTAAAAGCCACAATCTTTAATTACACTCTACAAGTATTTTATTTAAGCTCAAACTTTTTAATGAAGTTTTATTTGCTGATTTAAATACATGCAAACTGCCTCAAAAGCATAGCTTGTGTCTGTTGCCTTAGTAAATCAATAAATATATCAGATGACAGAATAAAAAGCTGGAACTGAATAAAAAGTATGTGATCTAATGAAAGTAAAATGAATGCATTGGATTTTTATGCGAAAACTGCTTCATTGTCTTTGTGTTGTTTATAAATGACAAATAATTTGATTATAATAAACACAAGATCTGATTGATTGACACGTTGAGCGTTGTGTTTTGAGGTTTGTTTACTGAGAACTGAGGTTCAGTTTGGGAGTCATGTGACCAACCCCTTCTGGAAAACACAAACATGTGGATTCAGTTTAATCTTACCAAAACAAGTTCCCTCCTTCTTCCCTTTGTCTAGTGATGAGAAGATCAAGGAAGAGGCAGAAATGTCAGCGGTCAGAGACATGTATGAAGGTCTGGATGTTGGAAACATGACTGAATCTGAACAAAGGAGACACAGAAACATCCAGCTGAACCAACATCCAGATGTTCTCTTCAGAGTTTATAGACGAGGTCGTCTTCATGTTCTGCTCTTCAGACCTCCAGTGGATGAGATTATTCAGAGACGGGAACTATGGTAACGTGTGTAACCTGAGACATTTGCGCAATCACTGGGGTTTATAAGCGTGAGCTGGTTAACAAAAGGATTAAACAGGACCTTCACCATCCTCGAGCACCAGCACTGACTAGAAATGGCAGCAGGAAGAGTGGTCAGAAAAATGTACCAAAAGAAGGATCTTACAGAGACTAATCATGAACTAGAACAAATCAAAGAATATAAGCTGAACAAACATCCAGATGTTCTTTTTAAATTGTATGAGCCAAAAGATCAACAAAGAATGCTAAATCTGTCTGGTCTGGTCTTCAGACCCTCAGATCCCAACGAGTGGATGAAACTGATCAGAGACCAATATGGAAACCTCACTGCTCGGTGGACTGTAGGACAAGCTACACAGCCAGTCCGAGATGTAATTGAAATCACGGGGATTTGGCAGGCCTTGAGAGAATTTTTGAGAAATTTTCCAGATCATCTGCAGGAGATTAATGGCGCTGATGATGATGATGATGATGATGATGATGATGAAGCTCTGGACCAAAGACTGCAAGGACTCCAAATCGAAGAAGAAAAAAATGACAGTGACACAATGAAAGAAGTGCTGCCACAACCATGAGGTATGACAGCCGTTCTGTTTTTATGAATATTTTTATTAATGTTTACTGTGTGATAATACTACATGAGATCATGACTATAACAGCAGTTATGTTATTTTATTTTTAGAATTTATTTTCATCTCTTCCACACAGAGATCATGTTAACACCTGATGGGATCCCATGAAGACCTCAAGTTTTGAGCAGATTTAAAGCAGAAAACATGAATCTCTTGTATTTCTCTTCTCTTTCACATCACAGCTGTGATTAAGTCAGATGTCACACTTTATACTCTAGTTTATATTTCAGTTTTTTTTTTAATTAAAAGTCAATTTCTAGATGAGCTTGTATTTCTATATAATTTCTACATATAAATTTCTATACAAACCTAAACAACAAAAAACTCTTTCCACACTGTTGTTACACTGAAACTGATATAATGTATCCCAGTGTGTGTGTGTTTTGTGTGTTTTGCCATGTTTATCTAAAAGCTTAGTAATTGTTATTGCCTATTACTAAAATAAAAATAAAATAAAAAACTGAAATTTTAGTTTTGAGTAGAGAATTCACACAAAAAAAAAGAAGTGTGGTAGCACTTTATAATAAAGGTAAATGAATAATCATGCACTGATACCTGAATTAACATGAACTCAATAGTGTTGTGATGAAACATATAACTGAGTATCATCGGCATAGAAGTGGAAACTAATTCCATGTTTTCTTATGATATTACCAAGTGTAAGTATATATACAGTACAGTCCAAAAGTTTGGAACCACTAAGATTTTTAATGTTTTTAAAAGAAGTTTCGTCTGCTCACCAAGGCTACATTTATTTAATTAAAAATACAGTAAAAACAGTAATATTGTGAAATATTATTACAATTTAAAATAACTGTGTACTATTTAAATATATTTCACAAAGTAATTTATTCCTGTGATCAAAGCTGAATTTTCAGCATCGTTACTCCAGTCTTCAGTGTCACATGATCCTTCAGAAATCATTCTAATATGCTGATTTGCTGCTCAAGAAACATTTATGATTATTTTCAATGTTGAAAACAGTTGTGTACTTTTTTTTTCAGGATTCCTTGATGAATAGAAAGTTCAAAAGAACAGCATTTATCTGAAATACAAAGCTTCTGTAGCATTATACACTACCGTTCAAAAGTTTGGGGTCAGTAAGAATTTTTATTTTAATTTTTTTGAAAATAAATTAAAGAAATTAATACTTTTATTCATCAAGGATGCATTAAATCAATCAAAAGTGGCAGTAAAGACATTTATAATGTTACAAAAGATTAGATTTCAGATAAACACTGTTCTTTTGAACTTTCTATTCATCAAATAATCCTGAAAAAAAATATTGTACACAAATATTTTGTACAATTGTACACATTAAATGTTTCTCGAGCAGCAGATCAGCATATCAGAATGATTTCTGAAGGATCATGTGACACTGAAGACTGGAGTAATGATGCTGAAAATTCAGCTTTGCATCACAGGAATAAATTACTTTGTGAAATATATTCAAATAGAAAACAGTTATTTTAAATTGTAATAATATTTCACAATATTACTGTTTTTACTGTATTTTTAATTAAATAAATGTAGCCTTGGTGAGCAGACGAAACTTCTTTTAAAAACATTAAAAATCTTAGTGGTTCCAAACTTTTGGACTGTACTGTATATATATTGAAAATAGCAGAGGGCCTAACACAGATCCTTGAGGCACTCCATAATTTACATTTGGCAGACGCTTTTATCCAAAGCGACTTACATTGCATTATACTATACATTTGTATCTGAGTATATGCAATCCCTGGGATCGAACCCATGACCTTGGCATTGCTAGTGCCATGCTCTAACCACTGAGCTACAGGAAAGCTAATTTACTGATATCTTAGATTTTTCCCTGTTTAAATATACAAAATTGTGACGTCTGATAGGTACTATCTAAACCACCGTAATGCCTGTCCCTGAATACCGATTTTGTAGTCGATCTAGGAGTATTTTATGATCTATAGTGTTGAACGCAGCACTGAGATCAAGTAACACTAGTATTGAGACACAGCCTTGGTCAGAAGATAGAAGTAAGTCGTTTGTAATTTTAATGAGCGCAGTTCTGTGCTATGATGAGATCTGAATCCTGACTGAAATTTTTCATAGATAGCGGTTTTTTGCAAGAAGGAGCACAATAAGGCCGACACCACTTTTTCTAGTATTTTAGACATAAATGGAAGATTTGAAATGGCTCATAAATTTGCTATTACATTTGGTTCAGAAAAATAATCAATGGTAATATTATTAAACTTTACACCGTGGTGCTGATTCTACATCACTGCTGTTAAATCAATGTTGAAATTAAGAAAAATAATCATTAGTAATATCGTTTGATCAATGTTAATGTGATGTTGATTCTAAATTACTTTTGTTGAAATGCTGAAATAATAATAATAAAAAAAGTGTGTTAATAAAAAAGTGTGTTAATAAAGCATTTTTTCATCTCTTCCACACAGAAATCGTGTTTTTACCTAAAAAAAAATATGAATTTCTTGTATTTCTCTTTCTCTGTCTTATTCAGGCCGGACAGCTGTGATTAAATCTGTCTCACTTTATAGTTTATGTTTCTCAGGGTGATGTTATTGTTAAAAATGCATTTTTCTGTATAAACACAAACCCTATTAAATCATGACTACAGTGAATCTAATGGACATTTTCACTGTTAACACACACTGTAAACCTAAAGTGGCAGATGCCAGAGGCAGGACATGATGTCATACTGTATGGGGTAAGTTGTCACAGTGGAACTATGCCTTTCACACACTGTAATTCATCTGTTAATTTTGTCTTAGTTTCATTTTCATGGACTTTAGTTTGTTTCTATTCAGTTTCCTTTTTCCTTTGTTCTAGTTCCTGCCAGTCTTTAGTTGTCTCTGTGTATCAGGACAATTTACATCCTCTTCAAAACATAATACAAAAATG
>RJVU01014237.1:0-16378 GCA_003731715.1 Anabarilius grahami | reverse complement strand
GACCACAACGCAGCCCTGAAGTATCAGCAGAGATCGAGTCAACTAGATCATCCATTGTGAAGACATCATCAACACGACAGCCAGTAGCACAGTTCCTCAACAAACCGTCCATACCTGCATGGTGAATACGATCCTCAACTGGACATGACCACAACGCAGCCCTGAAGTATCAGCAGAGATCGAGTCAACTAGATCATCCTTTGTGAAGGCCTCATCGACACAACCAGTAGCACAGTTCCTCAACAAACCGTCCATACCGGCGTGATGAATACGATCCTCAACTGGATGGAACTGAAATAAATACTTTGAATGTTGCGATCCTATCGGACTTATGATAGCAACCTGAATCGTAACAAAGCACTGTTCGCCAGAGGAGCAGGCTTGGGTCTCCATTTTAACACCTATTTGCCACCTGATGTCACCTGTTGGAGTTTGGGTTCCTTGCTACTGTCGCCTTTGGCTTGCAGCCTTATTCGGACGGGATTCGTTTTACATGGGGATGTGGAGTAATGCAATTTTACCTCAGGACATCTGTAATATTAATTGGCCAATTCGCACGGGACAAGACATCTCAGTAAGACTAGCAGAAGTGGGAGGGGTAACTCGATTTACGCACCGCCGTCACCTCCCTGTCGTCATGTAGGTATATGTTGCTTTCTCATACCATGTGCGCAAACCTGGCGCAAACACATATAATCTAAATATATAAACTATAAATAACAGTTAGGTCCGGTCAAATGACTTATTAAATTATGATTGGATTATGATGGTAATAGGCACTTAGCTAAAGATAAAATGAGTTTTGTGCCTCTGACAAGTGCTCTTCTTTTTGCTCTGAATGGTATGTAGAAAATACTTGAGGTTTGCAACAGACTTGTCCCAGCACCTACAACACAAATGAATGTTTCTTTAAGTGCTTCCATGCTTGAAAAAAATGCACGGAAAACTACTTTTAAACAGGAAATGACAGAATTTTACCGTACATAATTACAGCGGGTCTATTCGGACGGGATTAGTATTACCTGAGGTTATTTTTCCAGACCTTTTTACAGAAGGTAAAAGTCGCAGTAATCTTTACTGACATTGTCCGTAATGATTACCGAGATGGCACATTCGGACGGGACTAAAATCACAGAGAAGCCCTGGTAATAATTACTTTACCCCCACCTCCCCATGTAAAACTAATCCCGTCCGAATAGGGCTTAGTTGGGGACACTTTACATTTAACTTGACATTTGATATTCAACAGTGCTTTGATCTGCCTGCATTGACACTATTCTTTTAGAGCTGCTGTGCAGCCAAAATTAATAAATAAAGGTGACTTGACTTGACTTGACTTGACACAGGAGAACTCACACGAGACGAGGAACAACGAAGGAGACTTGGGAACACGCTGGAGACAGGTAAGTAGCTTGGAGGAGTCCTTAAGATGAACATGAAGGTAAGTCTTGATGCTAACGAGACCGGACAGTGAGTGTGTGAGTGTGTGTCTTTAGTAGTGCCGTTGATTGTTGAGCTGATGAGGTGCAGGTGTGCGTGTTCAGTATTCGGGTGAAGGAGTGCGCTGTGATTGGGTGATGGTGGAGCCTTGCATGTCTGTGACACATGTGGCCCAGATCATCATACCACTATAAATAATGTGAGCCGGATCTGTCTGTTTTTCACTTTTACTTTCACTTTTTCACTTTCACTTGTCATGCAAACTGGACATAATTTCCTAGCTGGTTTGAAGGCCATTAGAGAAAAGGCAAGATTTGCCCTTGAAATGGAAAGATATAATTTCAGGAGGCTGTCTGATATCAGACAAAGAACATGCAATTGGATACATGACATTAAATTCATGTTCCTGGAAGATGCTTTCAAACTGAAGTGAAGGCGTATACGTTTGCCTTCTGGATTCACAAAAGATAAATGTTATTTTTTATTAGTGTTGATGGTGCTTTATGCTTGTTATGGGTGTTAATTTTTTTCTTTTAAATCTAATTATCAAAAATAATTAAAATGTAAAATAAAAAAAGTACAAATAACTCAAACAAACATCACATAAATACATTTAATTTATCATGTTTGAGTAAAATTAGTAAAATTGGTTATGCAGTTTATTACTCCTGAATGGTGAGTTACTTTGATGACAATGAAAGCAGGTAATGAATAACATGGCTGTCTTTTATTCTTACAGTAATGCTTTTTGAAGCAATTTAGTGCGCTTAATTCCCTTCTTGAAGTGTCTGCAGAAAAAAAGAAAAAAAAAACATTTGTGCATTTGGTGTGTAATTTAGAAACAATTTAAACTAAGCACTCGCAACTATTTTAGCAAATCAGAGCTGTGTGGGGTCTTAGAGAAGAAAATTAGTACATCATGAAACAATAAAAATATATTATATGCATATTGCAATACATTATTATAGGTCTGTAAGTATATAGCACTGCATTAGTATGGAACTCTTCAGGTTTCTTCAAGCTCTTTTCCATACAAAACAACCTGCCTATCCCCCGGTTTCACAGACAAGACTTAAGCCTATAGTCCTAGACTAAAATGCATATTTGAGCTGTTTTAACTGAAAGCAACTTGCACTGACATACTTTAAAATGTGTCAGCGTGCCATTGTTTTGTCTCAAGATGCACACCAGTAATGATTTTTTCTAAGGCACATTTATAAAATATATTGATCTAAATATTGATCTTTAGATCAGTATATGAGAGATATATTGATCTCTCATATATTGATCTAAAGTCTAATCCCAGCTTAATCTAAATCCTGTCTGTGAAACCAGGCCAAAATGTTCCGCCCATATGTACTGGCATAACTGGTGCTGAATATCCTTTAAAATGTACAACCATAATCTATGTTCCTGGTTTTCAAGAGTTACTGTAAAAAAAAAAAGAAGAAAAAAAGAACAGCTGAAAAATACTAAAAAACTTGCAGCCTACTCAAAGTGTCAATTAATCTGAGCTCAAGTCTAATTTTGTCCGGAAGGTGGCGATATCTGTGTTTTCTCTTCTCGTAGGCAGACACCACAGATGTAGACGGAGCTGTAACTGATTGGCTCTTAGGTGTCTGTTTTGGTTTTTGGTAAATAGTCAGTGCACAGTCTGTTAGTTCGTTAATAAAACGTCTTTTGAACTATAATACAACACCGCATTAACGACACGACAACCATAAAACAACCTCTTTGATAAAAGCCATTAGAAAAGTATACAATCGGTTGATAACTTGAATGTTGATCCTCGAAACACGATGGTGTTCATATGTTGTGCATATAACTGTAAAAACACTGCTGCGAGGAACAAGAGCGTCTCATTCCACAAGTAAGCGCAAAGCTTTCACTTTACATTATATTTAAAAGTTCGTGACGGTATAAAATTAAGTTCGTGTTCTCGTATTTGTTTTATTTCAGATTCCCGCTGAAAGATCCCAACTTACTGAAAAAGTGGCTTAAAAATTTAAGATGGAAAGACTGGAAACCTGCTCCCAATAGTAAAATTTGCTCTATCCACTTTGAAAAGAAGTGTTTTATTGTAGAGGGGAAGAGAACAAGACTTCATTCATGGGCTGTGCCGACCATCTTTTCATTCCCAAACCGTTATCTAGAAAGAAAGGTGTGTGAAACTTTTTTAAAACATAAAGCGAACATGAACATGTGTTTTTAATGTTGTACAGTGTCTTGTTTCATGTCACTGGTCACTCACTTTTAGGTTTTTCACTAGTTTAAATCATAAAGGTACAAGTATTTCATGTACTCAAATGATATAAGCAATTCTTAAACAGTGGGTTTAGAATAATTATAAGATATTAGCATAATTTAGGTTTAAATTAAAGCAGGTTAGAATAGTTGTTGTGTAGTTATAGTATGTTAAACCACCACAGGACACTGGCTTGAAATTTCATGTCAACTATCCATTAAAATGTCTTTCTATGTTACATTTTAATTTTTTTTAACTTTCTGGTTTCTCCCCTACAGGTTCAAATCAACCCCAGAAGCAGAAGAGCATTGGTGAGTTATGCAACCTTCTTTATTTGCATTTTGCATTGTTAATTGTTTCTTTGAATTACAGGTGAATGTATGTATTTAAAGAGAAATTACAATTTTAGAAATAATTTTATGAAATTAATGTTTTAATGTGAAATTATACATCGAAAATATGAAACCATAAATGATCAAATATATGACAAAGTTTAAGCCCGCACTGATGCTGCATCATTTACACTAAACCAATGCAGCCTCTGATACTGAAGTGGGTCAGAGCTGCGTATGTTAGTATGGCTTTCATTCAGCATTGCATCTTTACACCAAATTTGAGGCGGCTCAGAGCATTCTTAACTCTCCTGCGTATAGATTAGTTATGGAAGAAACTGAGCTTTTTGCAACTAAACAATTGTTTTGAAAAATCTTTCACTGTTTCAAACTGCACAAAACCTTACACACTGGCGACACCTCCTGGTCAAAACCGTGTAATTGCAACAACAAAAAAAGCCCAAACACGCATGCCATCTTTTACAATTTAATTGAAAATGTTTTCTTGGAAGAGAAATCTATTAAATGCAATCTAAAAAATACTTTTAAATATTAAATGTTTGTATAATTTTTTTTTAATTAATTTGGAGGGCTTGTTTTGTGGAGGGCTTGACTAATCATACTTACATAAGACTACTACACTTCAGTTTTTATTATACAAATGTGCCATTAAAATGCCTTCAGTATAAAGCCATGTAGACACTGGTTCATTAGTTCACTGAGATTGAAACCACTGAAAATTCTAAACATTTTGAAACAGTTATGAAGCCTTTACTGAAATCATGTGAGTCCGAATCACTGGTTCAAAGCAAAAATTTGCTACAGTTTTGAAGCTTACGAAGCAGTGTTTTGAATGCACCTATCACTTGTATAGATGCCTTTTGACTGCCTTCTTTATTAATGATGACCAAATTTTCCTCTTCGCTGTCATTTGCAATTGAAGGGAAATGATGGTGACTCAAAATCCTCTCTTCAAGCAGCACCTGATATGACAGCAGAAACCTCGCAGACGTCTGACTCAGAAAAGCCTGAGCACAGAACTACAGACATGAGTTTACAGCCGAACAATACAGAAAATAATTCCAGCCAGATGAGAGCAGACCCACAGAGTGATTACACACAGCAGCTGACTGAAATGGAAAAAAGGTCTCCAGCTGCTCATCAGATGCATGCAACCTGTGTTGATGTTACTCTGTTTTAATTGTTATTCTTTTTCATTTGCTCGTTCAGCCCCCCATGGACCATCATGGGTGATGAAGCTCTGGACAGAAGCATGACTATACCCAGTTTCTTTCACAGTGGATACTGTTTGCCCAATGTAATGAACATTTTTTAAATTATTTTTCATATAAAAACCCAATAAAGACAATTAAGACATAGTAATATTATTTTTACATTCCTTTTACATCCACCAGTAACATATGTCTGTTGTTTTTTTATTCAGAACATTCGCTGGACTGGAGATGATGAATCAAATATTGTAAGTAATCATGGTACTGTTGAATACATTTCAAGACAGTCTTAATTATGCATTTCCTTTTATTTCTTAATCAGATGCCTCATGTGGCTTATGGCGTTCTAGGACAAACAAAACCCCACATAATCGAGGTAAGGCTGTTTGCGTCAGAACTGCAGTGCAACTTTTATCATAAAAGGGTATCTGCTTGTAGATAAGATTTCATCAGGAAGATTTAATTTGGGTAAGTCCTCTGGGGAATTGCATTTTTTTCATGCTGCGCTGTAGATAGTGAGAATGACAACCCTTCTGGATTGTGTGTGTGTGTGTGTGTGTGTGTGTGCGTGCATTTTTGTGACATATCAGGACACAAATGTGTATAATGACATGGGTATGACATAGGTATTACAAAAAGAGGTGACTTATGAGGACATTACCCATGTCGCCACTTTTCAAAAGGCTTATAAATCATACAGAATGAGTTTTTGTGAGATAAAGTAAAAATGTGCACAGTTTCCTGTGATGTTAGGTTTAGGGGTAGGGGTAGTGTAGGGGGATAGAAAATACAGTTTGTACAGTATAAAAACCATTACGCCTATGGAATGTCCCCACAATTCACAAAAACGAACATGAACGGGATGAAGCTGATGAATGAAAAATCCATTTAAAGCATCAGACGGCATAACTGCAGTATATAGCTATCATATCTTGATGTGGATGCCAATATAGTAATTGTTATAGTTATATTTGTTTGTGTTCGGGCCTTTATAGATAGGATAGTATAGAACAGAATAAGAACATTTTTAAACTGTGGCTGAATAAGAAATTTGTAACCTGTCTCTCAGGTTAAAGAGAGGTGGGAATGGCTTGGGCTGGATGTTAGAGGCCCGTTCTCTCCGACAGTAGACAAGCACACGCACATCATGACCCTGACTGACTACCATTCCAAATGGGTGGAAGCTTTTCCTCTGACTCAGAAATTCAGTCAGGATGTGGCCCAGTGTCTTGCTGAAGTCATCAGTCAGCAGGGATACCCTCTCGGAATTCTCTCCCGGCTTCCCAGGCGGATCCTCTTGGAAGTAAGAGACACATAGACTTGAGCTCAGTAAGATTTAAAGAAAAAAGACATTAATACTTGTTATTCAGCAAGGGCGCATTAAATTAATCAAAAGTGACAGTAAAGAGTTATACATTGTTACAAGAAAAACCTATTTAAATCTAATAAATGCTGTTCTTTTGATCTTTCTATTCATCAAAGAATCCTGAAAAGAACTGATCAGAGATTCCATTAAAATATTAAGCAGCACAACTGCATATTTGAATGATTTCTGAGGGATCATGTGACACAGAAGACTGGAGTAATGATGCTGAAAATTCAGCTTTGACATCACAGGAATAAATTATTGGAATCACTGGAATAAAATTTTAAAATATTTCAAAAAGAATTAAAAAATATTATTAATAAATCACAGTAATAAGAAATGCAGCTTTGTTTAACATAAGAGACTTCTGTCAGAAAATTAAAAAAAATCTAAACCCCCAGCTTTTGAATGGTAGTGTGTATCTAGGAATTCCTTTATCAGTCATTTGTTTTGGAAAAACAGTTCAGTTTCATATCATTGATTAATGGTTCTCATTTTCTCTTTCTCTGTGATAGATTAACCGTGAGCTGAAGAAACGGCTGCGATTGAATGCAAACGCCTTGGTGATACACCACCGTCAAACTGGTTACATGGACTTGGTCACTGAATCACTTCTTAATGAGTACAGCATCACTATTGAATTATTTTGAACTTGAGAAATGTATCCAATATGTGATGTGACTTGATTTAACAGTAATATTTGCTTCTTAAAGGAACACTCCACTTTTTTTGAAAATAGGCTCATTTTCCAACTCCCCTAGAGTTAAACAGTTGAGTTTTACCATTTTCGAATCCATTCAGTCGATCTCCGTTAGCATCTTGCTCAAAAATGACTAAAGAGTTTTTATATTTTTCCTATTTAAAACTTGACTCTTCTGTAGTTACATCATGTACTAAGACCGACGGAAAATGAAAAGTTGCGATTTTCTAGGCCGATATGGCTAGAAAATCGCCATATCGGCGCCNTTTTATTCTTATATTTTTATTGTTTACTTTTATTTTAATTCCTTCATAGCTATAGTTATGTATATTCTCATCTGTGTTGTATTTAATAATTGCACTGTCCATGGAGCGGACCTGACTCTCATTTCACTGCTGGTTATATATGCTCTATATAATTGTGCATGTGACAAATAAAACTCTTGAATCTTGAATCTTGAATCTTGAACTATACTCTCATTCCAGCGTAATAATCAAGGAACTTTGCTGCCGTACCATGGCAGGTGCAATGATATTACACAGCGTCTCTCACAAATGTCTCCATGGTTGCAAGGCACGCTCCCTGTGTAAGCAGGCGGTCACAGGCAGTGCGTAATATCATTGCACCTGCTGCACCCATGGTACGGCAGCAAAGTTCCTTGATTATTACGCCGGAATGAGAGTATAGTTCATGGCCATATCGGCCTAAAAAATCGCAACTTTTCATTTTCCGTCAGTCTTAGTACACGATGTAACTACAGAAGAGTCAAGTTTTAAATAGTAAATATATCGAAACTCTTTGGTCATTTTTTGAGCGAGATGCTAACGGTCTAATCAGATTCAATGAACTATGCTAAGCTTGTTTAACTCTAGGGGAGTTGGAAAATGAGCCTATTTTCAAAAAAAGTGGAGTGTTCCTTTTAAAGAGAGAGTTCACCCAAAAATGTAATTTTTTCATTAATTACTCAACCTCATGTCATTCCAAACCCATCATTCCAAGACCTTCGTTAATCTTCGCAACACTAATTAAGATATTTTTGATGAAATCAGAGAGTTTTTTTATCCAAAGAAAGCAACATTATTACTACATTCAAGGTCCAGAAAAGTATTCTTGTGGCTTCATAACATTAAGGTTGAACCACTGTAGTCATGTTGACCATTTTAACAACGTCTTTACTACTTTTCTGGACCTTGAATGTGGTAATTATGTTGCTCTCTATGGGGGATAAAAAACATCTAATCTCAACATTTCATCAAAAATATCTTAATTTGTAAACAGAACAGAAATGTCATTTTTGGGTGAACTAACCCTTTAACAGAAATGGAATTTAACTATTTCATGATCAGTACATTTTTATAATGGTGGAAAAAATCTATACTGTAAAAATATATTGTTTCTACATGTCCAGCATTATTTAATGCATATTTCAGGATGCTGGATGAACTAGTGAAGAAACACAGCAGCATCTGGCACATCCATCTCCCTGCTGCCACTCTGCGCCTCTGCTGCACGAATCACCCCACTACCAAAGAGAAACCCTTCACCCGCATGTATGCCAGTGACCCGCCATTCTCGTCATCACCCAGAGAACTGCCTGTAAGCCGCCATGTAACTCATAGTTTACAAGCTAATTTTCTTGATTTGTACTGTACTGTAAATTGACAATCTTGGCAGTTTGGTTTACTTATTCTTGTGTGTTTCTTGTTTGGTTGCTCTCTATAGTACAGTGCTACTGATATTCGCTTGAGTTCTTTTGTTATCCCAACCACTGAAGCCAAAAATCTAGGAGCTGTGTCAGAAACTTAGGTAAGAGTCCTGATTAAAAATAAAATGGGATTCTGTATTCGGTATCGTGTGTCACCATAAATTTGTTGTTTCGTTTTTTTTATCCTGTTTTTCAGGTGCACTGCTTGAGGGATCAGATTTTTTCCAAGTAAAGGAAATAAAAGTTTTGTCATGTTTATATGACCTCATTTTTTTTCATGTACATATTAGTACATAGACTGTAAGTAGAGAAGCAAGTTTGCACTGTTGCCTTGTACAAATATTATAAAGAAATAAAATTATAAAAAGAAAAAAAAGAAGCAGCAATGTACTATGTTGTCTTTCATGTCTTTTGTTTGTCCCTTTTATATTATACTGTTAGGTACAGATCTCAAATTTGACTGGTGTTTTAAGATTGCTGATATTGCACCCCAGTTTAATATATTTATAAAAGAGCTAACCATAAATATTGATGCCTTAAAAATTATGAGAACATATAAAGCCAGAAAATTACTTGATTTGTTTAATCAATATGACCTTATTACCAATTTGAATTAATCCCCTACAGTGTTTTTGTAGTTAATTTAATTTTCTTTTATGTTTGTTTTGTTTTGTTGTAACATTATGTATTACAATTTGTTATTTCTCAGTCTGTGAAGATATATAATTTCAATTATGTTGGCCTGTTGTTATTGTTCATATGCAAAAAAAAAAAAGATTGCTGATATAAAGTCCAATGGCATTGAGAAGTTTTACTGTTCATATCACTTTGCTTGTCTGTTTTTGTGCGTTAACGATAGACTGAATTTGAGTGGTGGGAATTTTACAGAACAGATGAGTTATACAATACACACATTATATGGTTTATTTACTATATGCTAATTAGATAGATCAAAGCCTTAAAAGAACAGTTCACCTAAATATATTTTTCATCATGCATTTATTCTCTAGAACACAAAAAAAACATATTTTGAAGAATACTGAAAAACCAAACAGTTTTGACTTCCACTGTATGAAAAATGAAAAAAACACTTGAGACTTTTATCAAAATATCTTCTTTTATTTTTCACAGAAGAAAAAGTTATACAGACTTGAAACGACATGAGGGTGAGGAAATAATGACAGAATTTTCATTTTTGGATTAACTATCCCTCAGAATAGCACTTAAACTTGTGAATAAAATATTTTTTGTGCGCCAGTGACAACCCAGCACTTCAGGTGGCGCTATAGAGCAGTTTAGACCCTATAGGTGAACAAAGAAGAAGAGCTGCAAGCCACATACACGAGTTTCTTACCAGTTAGTGGAGTTGAACTGTGCTTAGTATCTAGAGATCAATAACCGCTTGCAAAAAAACAACCATTTTCCTTAAATGCATGCAGCTGACTTCTTAACAAAAGTTGAAATGTAAAACGTATGAGAAAAGCGGTAAAATGAGAAAAGTAATAATAGGAATTGGTGGGTGAGTAAACTAAACGCTATAAGGTTTGTGTTTTCCCATGCCCAGTCCTGTCAAATATGAATTATGAACTGATGTGACAGGACGACAACTGGAGGAAAGACCACTCTGAGTAAAAGCCTTCAGGAGCTTCTGTGTAATAGCTGTGTTATTTCTCAAGACAGCTTTTTCAAGGTACCACACCCGCTTATATCTTAATTAATTTGTCATTCTTTATCTAAGTAGAACCTTAGACCCATGTAGCTGACGAATCTTAATTAATTTGTGTCTTTTTCTCAGGATGACTCAGTGGTCCCTACTGATATCAATGGCTTTAAGCAATATGACAGTAAGAACAGTTCTCTTATTTACTCCTCAGCTTTGCTTTTGTATGTGCCGATTGCCTTATTTTGTGATACAGTGTATGATTATATAGTATATATACACACAGGGGTTGGACAATGAAATGTAAAAACCTGGTTTTAGACCACAATAATTTATTTGTATAGTGGCTCTTTTTGTGTGGTCCTGGAGGAGCAAAACTTTTTCTGACTTGCTCCTTCAAAATACCCAAAAATATTTATATATGATGACACTGCAGGCCATGGGAGATGTTTAACTTCACTTTCATGTTCACTAAAAGCCATTTTGTCACAAGTTTTGCTGTGTGTATTGGTGTATTATCATGCTGATACACGGCACCCCCTTCAGGGTACAATGTTTGAACCATTAGGTGCACATGGTCCTCCAGAATGGTTCGGTAGCCTTTGGCAGTGACATGCCCATCAAGCACATTAAGGAATGCCATGATATTGCAGCCCAAACCATCACTGTTTCAACCGGTGCTTCATTCTGGGAACGCAAGAGCCTCTTTGGGGCTTCTCCACACCGTTACTCCCACAGATGTGGGAAAGTCAGTGAAGCTGGACTCATCAGTAAACAATAAATGTTTCACATTCTCCACAGCCCAAGATTTGCACTGTTGCCACCATTGAAACCAACATTTGCATTGGCACAAGTGACCAAAGGTTTGACTATAGCAGCCCGACCATGAATATTGACTCCCGATGAACAGTTTTGGTGGAAACAGGAGAGTCGAGGTTCACATTTAATTCTGTAGTGAGTTGGACTGGTTGTGTTGTTGTTTTTTTTGGAGACAATCTGGGTTAGTACCTGGACGTCCCTTTCAGACCGCTTCTTCATGCGTCAACAGTTATACCTGTTGAATGTGGTTCTTCCTACGTGGTGTTATGCCGACATTACCCTGGATACCATAGCTCTCGATACACCACAAAGACTTGCTGTTTTGGTCACAGATGAGCCAGTAAGATGTGCACCAACAATTTGTCCTCTTTTGAACTCTGACATGTCTCCTATTATGTTGTATGTATTGCAATAATTGCTATTGCTCTGCTAATGCAACCTTTGCACTCTGCTCTTACTGATGGAATGTAAAATCTGTGAAGATTGGCCACCAGGCCGCGCATCTCCACTGCGTTCCAAATTATTATTATGCAAGTGACATATCAGTAGGATTTCAGTACAATAAACATTCAAATAAAACCATTTAAAAATGAGTCTTCATGTATTTCTATACCCACTGTAATTGTTTCTCTTTGTGAGCTTTGGTTAGGGGTGACTGAAATGCAGCTTTATGCACAAATGTCAGCCTGCATGGAACGGTTCCAGAATCTCCAGCAGCTTCAAAAACCTGTTTGTTGATCAACACTGGCTTTTTTTATGGCTGCCCTTGTCATGGCAAATTCGATGTCTCTGTGTCCCTTCAGTTCTGGTCTCGAAGAAAAACTCACAGAGTCGAAGTTCCAGGTCTCAGAAGTATTTAACTTTATTGTCAAGCAACAAAGTGAGATGCCAGCTCCACGTCTGAATTTCTCTTAGCTGGGGCACATTTTTTTATACATTTTTCTTATCTCTTAAAACACACCAAAGTAGTGTCATTGACTGGTAAAATTCACCCTTACATTTTCCCATATTCTCACTTACAGGGGCTCTCCTCCCACACCTCTCTCCCATGTACTCCCCGACCTTTCTACCATAGTTATTTCACTAATATAATTGCAGGTGTTGCTTATGTAAGAGACAATTTTCTTAGTAAGGGTGGCCGACTGCCAACTACTGTACATCTTTTAACTTAATCTCTCATGGGCCTTTTGCCAATTGATAGTCAACCCTTTTCCCATTGGCCAAATGAAACATTGTATCAAAACAGTCAATACTCCCCGGTGGCAAGAAGCCTTCACGTGACACCCTTAATAATGGTCTTATTCATTTCACAGCCACCTGTTGTCTGGTGGAAAATTAACAACAAAATATGCTCAGTGGCCAAGTTAACTTGTCTGACCCTTACAGTTACATAGGTCAAGAGGTCTCAAAACACTTCTAGCTTTTATAGTTAGCAAACTAATTCTACAATTGTTTTCTCTAGGACAGATAAAATACTCCATCACCCTTTAAATACAATTAATTTATTTGACAAACTTTCCTTAATAAGACTTTATCTAAGTGTGTTCTTCTGTGCTCTAAATCACAATCTCCATTCTTCTTCTTTTTCTTCTTTCTTGGAAAATATTAATTTCATGCCTTTTGCAAGACATTGCTCCATTTCATGCTTTTCATCTTCAGAAAGATCTTTCTTCCTCCCAATATTGCTTGAGAACTGTGACTTGCTTAATAATGCAGAACAGCCTCTTTAAGTAGGTTTTCCATTTCCCTAAGAAGACCTGGAAGACTATTTAACAAACCTGAGATTGACAGTTATCTAAAAAGACATGAGAAATCAAACAAACAAACACTTTCTTTGAAAAACTAAAATCCTACTGAAATGTCACTTGCATAATAATATGGAACACAGTGTGTAGGCATGAAACCTACACTATATTGGCCAGTGTTTCAGTTTCATTGTCCATTGTGTATATATACACACACACACATCATATGCCATATATATTTAAACAAAACTCCTCTGCAGGTTTAGATGCCCTGCACATGGACAGGATGATGGGAGACATTGGCTCGTGGCAGGAGGATCCTGAGCACTTCATGACATCTCATGGTTGTGCAGTGAAATTCAAAGCATCAGAGCCACCCAATATGTTTGTTCTTATAGTGGAGGGATTCCTCATTTTTAATCATAGGTAATGTGTTTTTTAAGATTAAAAATTATTTTAAGATTTTATTTAGATTTTAGTCCAACAGACTATCTTTTATGTAAAGGCAAAGTCATAATGGATGAAGTTTTTTTTACAGTCTGGAAAGCAAGATCAGACAGAACTCTATTGATCTCAGAGGAAGAAATTCACTCAAGAGATTTGAAGAGATCAAGAGATTTTTTTTTATTACTAGAGTTTAAGTATCCATGACAAACAAGTGGCATGATAGTTCACCCAAAAATTACAATTCTGTCATCAATTACTTAGCCATGTAGTTCCACTTTTATCTTCAAAACACAATTGAAGATATTTTTAATCAAACTTGAGAGATTTCTGTCCCTCCACTGAAAGCCTATAAAACCTAAACTTTGACACTTGAGGAGTCAGTCTTCTATGAAAAAAAATATGATGAGATTTATTTTAGGCTTGTATTCACACATAAACCCTGATCAAGCACATAAAATATGACAAATAGAAGTTGAACCATAATTGCTTGGCATGCATTTTAAATTAAATGTATTTATAATATGTACATTTAATTACACTTTATACTGTACTTTACACGGTCAATTGATATAATTACATACAATTACACTGATCAACCACAACATTAAAACCACCTGCCAAATATCGTGTATGTCGTCCTCATGGCGCTAAAACAGCTCTGATGTGTCGAGGCATAGACTCTACAAGACCTCTGAAGGTGTGCTGTGGTATCTGCCACCAAGATATCAGCAGCAGATCCTTTAAGTCCTGCAAGTTTTGAGGTGGTACCTCCATGGATCAGATCTGTTGGTCCAACACATCCCATAGATGCTTAATCAGACTGAGATTTGGAGAATTTGGAGGCGACTGCCCTGTTAAGCTTTCTCTTTGTGAGCTTTGTTTAGGGGTGGCTGAAATGCAGCTTTATGCACAAATGCCAGCCTGCATGGAAAGGTTCTTGAGACTCTAGCAGCTTCAAATACCTGCTAGTTGCTCAGCTGCCCTTTTAATACAATTAATTTGTTTGACAGAAACTTTCCTTAATGAGCCTTTATTTGACCTTTATCTGTCTTCTGTGCTTTAAATCACTCAAATCTTTTGATAGTTTGTATTTTGTTTGGTTTAACATTACCTTTGCGAGTATGACTGTCACAGTTTGTTGGCTTTTGAATTTGCAGAACTTGCACGCAACCACCGCAAAACTCTTCACAAGTTTCTAGGGATTTGATTTTGGTTGTCGTGTGTTAATATAAAAATAGTGTGTTGCTGTCTGTCTGCTGAATGAGAACCACACATTCTCTGATTTCCCTCAATGGCCATGGGAATGTGAATATTTACAATGACAACAATAAAACTTCAGTTACATTTAAACGTTTCCAACAAAGAAATGGATCGACTTATTTTAGCTTGTTGAACACATTTTTATTTGGACATTTCTACCATGTGATGGCAGCGAGTGCCCAGCTAGTGACACTGTTTTCATGGTAACAAGATACTTTGTGAACAGAATTCTGCAAAACTACAGTGAAAACATCAAATTATCATGCAATGCAATAAAATNGTTAGTTTATTTATTTATTTATTTATTTTTGGTTATCGCACAAAGGCCTTTTACGTTAAATATAATGTATATTGTGTCTATGTATTTGAAACATTTGAATTAACTGATAAAGGTAGCTGTAAAGTATTTTTTGTTGAAGTACAATGTCATTTTGACCATAATATTGTACCAAACTCGTATAAATATTACTGTAACTTGTATAAATATTACAGTAGTATAAAAAAATACTATACATACATTTATAGGTAAAATCAAACTCCGCGCGGAGGGCAATATATCCCGTTTGGAACGCACTGAGTGTAACGCTCATTTCACACTGCAAGCTTAAAGGGATAGTTCACCCAAAAATTAAAATTTTTTTTGATGTTTATCTGCTTACCCCCAGGGCATCCAAGATGTAGGTGACTTTGTTTCTTCAGTAGAACACAAATGATGATTTTTAACTCAAACCGTTGCAGTCTGTCAGTCGTATAATGCATGTCAATGGGAACATAATCTATAAGAGTCAAAAAAACATGCACAGACAAATCCAAATTAAACCCTGCGGCTCGTGACGACACATTGATGTCCTAAGACACGAAACGATCAGTTTGTACGAGAAACCAGACAGTATTTATATAATTTTTTACCTCTAATACACCACTATGCCCAACTGCCTTGCGCACGGCATCCTGTGCGTGAGGTAGAGGTCTTCACGGGTCCAAAAATTCATACCCGAACCCTAAGAGACCCGTAAATGTGCTACACGGAAACGACCCGGGCTCGACTATTATTTCGAAAGTTGGACCCGGACCCGTGCAGAACCGAGAAATGCCATAAATGTTCTACCCGGAACTAATACGGACCCGTCTATTATTTGAAAGCTGGACCCAAACCCGGCCGGGAAGACACAGACCCGACTGGACCCAGTCGGCACATAGGTCTATTCCACAGCAAATTGCTATTAATAAGTCAATAAACAAGTTGCGAAAATAATTTTTTTTTTACCTATAGTAACCTTCTCCCTTGTACCTGACTGTGATGCACAATCCTTGCCAAGAAAGTTCCGTTTAATGTTATTCTTCTCTTGCTGATTGAAGATTATTACTCCACTCATTATTCCAGCTTTAAAAGTTCACTTGCTGTCACAATGACAAATCCGACTTTG
>RJVU01014084.1:3180442-3198954 GCA_003731715.1 Anabarilius grahami | reverse complement strand
TCCCGCTTGATAAATAAACTACAGCTCGTACAAAATGCAGCAGCTAGAGTTCTTACTAGAACTAGGAAGTATGACCATATTAGCCCAGTTCTGTCGTCATTGCATTGGCTTCCTGTTAAACATCGTATAGATTTTAAAATCTTGCTAATTACTTACAAAGCACTAAATGGTTTAGCTCCCCAGTACCTAAGCGAGCTCTTAATGCATTATAATCCTTCACGTTTATTGCGATCTCAGAATTCAGGCCAGCTGATAATACCTAGAATATCAAAATCAACTGCAGGCGGTAGATCCTTCTCCTATTTGGCACCTAAACTCTGGAACAATCTTCCTAGCATTGTTCGGGATGCAGACACACTCTGTCAGTTTAAATCTAGACTAAAAACGCATCTCTTTAACCTGGCATTCACAACACATTGTCAATTTATATTTTCAAATCCGTTAAAGGATTATTAGGCTGCATAAATTAGGTCAGCCGGAACCGGGAACACTTCCTATAACACCAGATGTACTCGTTACATCAGAAAAAGAATGGCATCTACGCTAATATTAGTCTTTCTGTTTATCCCGAGGTTTACCGTAGTCAACCGGATCCGGGCCGTATCCAGCTGAGTCCAAGGACCGGCGCCATGACACGACCACAACGCAGCCCTGAAGTATCAGCAGAGATCGAGTCGACTAGATCATCCATTGTGAAGGCCTCATCGACACGACAGCCAGTAGCACAGTTCCTCAACAAATGGAACTGAAATAAATACTTTGATTGTTGCGATCCTATCTGACTTATGATAGCATCTTGATTCGTAACAAAGCACTGTTCGCCAGAGGAGGACTGGCCCCCCGACTAAGCCTGGTTTCTCCCAAGGTTTTTTATCTCCATTTAACACCTGTTTGCCACCTGATGTCACCTGATGGAGTTTGGGTTCCTTGCCGCTGTCGCCTTTGGCTTGCTTAGTTGGGGACACTTGACATTTGACTTGACATTTGATATTCAACAGTATTCTTGACATTTATTCAACAGTGCTTCTGATCTGCCTGCATTGACACTATTCTTTAAGAGCTGCTGTGCAGCCAAAATTATGTACCAGTTATCAATGTAAAGCTGCTTTGACACAATCTGCATTGTAAAAAGCGCTATATAAATAAAGGCGACTTGACTTGGGCTTGTTTGTCTTTAAAAGACGACAACACGCCTGTTCTTTTGTCTCTCAATTGTCTCTTGCCATCTCACGCACATCTCTCAGCAACCGCGCTCCCATCACGTGCTCCTCTCCTCTTTGAGACGAACACCTTCGGCAAAATCTACTTTCAAGTTACCTCAATTCAAACTTCCCGCGGGACACGGAAGCCAACGAACTTCAGCCATGAACACACTGAATCTCCACACGTATGTATCTGAAACTCAGCACTCAAACTCATGCAAGTGCCATTTCTATCTAAGATGCGCTAAGTTTACACAACCTAACAAGGCTCTCAAGGAACTGTCTGTAAGTTTTGCCATTCCTTTGTTTTCTCTTTTTTTACTGTCTTTACTTCCGTTTCTGTATGTATTCTGTGTTTATATTTAGCCGCATGTATTCGTAGTTTCATATATTAAATCCATTAAATATTCACGCTTGATTTGTCTCTGTTGATACTCATTAAAAAAAATCAAGTCCTTTTAACGTTCCTGATTTCGTTGCTATAAGCGTTGCACATTGGTGCTAGAAAATAAAATTATTCCTCTTGGTCAGAAGAATAGTTTCCTTTTTAGAGTTAATAACAGATCGACTGAAGTTTTGGTGGACAAACCTGCAGACCTTTTGAAGTTAATTCTAAAACTAGAACTAATGCTAGACCACATGTATATATGCATAATTTATTTATAATCCGTTGTAATTAATTATCCATATACATAATTCCCTTTTTGGTTTATTTATATTAGAATTGATCATAACGCGTTATGGATTAATTACATATATATATATACATACATATATACATTCACCCATAACTTGAGCTAATTCGTTACAGAAGATTGTTTTAAGTTCACTTAAATTAAAGGTAGTTTTTTAAAGCCTAATAAAATTGATAGCTTTCAATTATATTGTAATGTTGAATGTTGCACTAGAAACAATACAAACACGATAATCATATGCTCACTCGAGTGTATATGCATGGTCAGTATGATAATTGGCAGTCTGCTTTTCAGCATTTTTTCCTGTTTGCACTGCTTGTGCTTTTGTTCTTTATATTTTTTTGTTTACACATTGTTAAATGTCTTCAACTAAAATAAAATCTTAAGATATAAATGTAAGCATGTTGTGTATATTGCCTAATCGTAAGCTTGTTCAGAAATGGTGACAAAAACTTGAAGGAAAAAAAAAAAAAAAAACGTCTTTTGCATTAAACGTCATTTAAAGTAATGAATATTCATTATATTTGAATACAATATTTTTGAAAAATGCCCATCCCTACTCTGAACCTGCCGTGAGTGCCACAGAGAAAACAAACGCTTGCAAAATCTGAGGTAAAATGAAATGATGTTTTCCACACTAGATACACACTTTTCAATATGTTAATTTTAAAATATAACATGAAAATGACGGCAATTTAAATGTAGCCTTTGTAAAAATATAGAGCAAAACATTAAATGTGCAAAAAAAGTAAACAACTAGTATTTCCAAGTTGACTAGCAGCAGTATTGTTGAATCGACTAGTTGAATAGTCTTGCACATCTTTACTGAAAAAATTAAAGATTTGACATTTATCGTGATAATTATCGTTGTCGAGTGGTATGAAAAATGTTATTGTGAAAAAAATTTTTTGCCCATATCTCCCAGCCCTAGTTAAAGGATCAAAATGCTTCCTACTGCAGTAGATTAAAAGTGAATCTCTTGTGATTGTGTCTGTGGGATTAAACTAGGCAGCACAGAACACTGCGCAGAAAGAATAGGTCAGAACACAGAGTTCCTAAAACATCTGCTTACAAAACTCTCAATCATATTTGTAGAAAGTAGTAATATGGTACAGAAGACAGTTAAATAAAACAACCTGGTCAATTTAATCAACATCCACAATTCGACATATAGGCATTCACAAAAACAAGTTTATGTTTTTGCTGAGACAGAGAGAGGCTTCAGGAAGAGAAATCAGAATGAGTGTAAACATCAGACAACATTCTCACTGACATCAGCAGTTTGGAACAGCCATAAACTGTAAATAATAGGGCTGTTTTATATCAAGTTAACAATAATGATCATTGTTTCAGCCTTTTATGGGCTTCAACACATGCTGACATCTCTGGCTCAATCTGAGGACAATCTCACACAAACCATTCCACAATAGAAAAAAACAACAACAACAACAAAAAAAAACAGCATAAAATCTGACATCATGTGTCCATCCTTCTTAAAAGCCAACAGCATTTTTTTTTTTTTTAAGTCAAAATGCATATATTTGAAATAGGTATTGTGAAAATTTATGGGATTCATAAAATTTGAATGTGATGAATTTAGTTTCAATATTATGCATGAATAAATGCATAATAGCCCATGAACTTGATAAATGCTGCAAATCTTACTGTCCACAAATGAAGAAAAAAAAAAGAAATGAAAAAACTAACAATTGCACATAGGCCAGTTATTCAGTTTTTTTCCCCTTAATGCCTGAAAATAATGTGTTAATGGAAAAATGTTACAATTATTAAAAATAGTTGACTGACAACCATTTCTGATATGCAGAAGCTAGCAGTTTGAATTCAAATTTTTAGGGATCCACTAAAATGAAAATTCTGAGTGAAAACAGAAAATTCAGGACGTACTTGGCCAAAAACTGAAACCAAAAATAATTTTGGTTTAGATTATTTATTAATCAACACTCAAATAGCTAAAACAGAGTTGTACAAACATTTAAGGCAGTTTTATATAACCTTTTTAATAACAGAATTGTTTCTACTCCAGTTTTTTGTTTTTGTTTTTTGTGTGAAATAGACATTTAAAATGACAAAAAAAGACAGATTTATTCAAACATTAAATAATGAAGACATCACTAACAGGTTAAGTAAAATTAAATGTAATACAGTGCATATATTTAGCAAAATGATCTTCTCTAGAATTATTTTTCCTAGCTAATGAGTTTATGGACATAGAATAACTTTCATGAGGTGATTGTGATATTAAGTGACACTGAATAGCCTACAAGCTGTTTTATTGATGTCTTTCCCTGGTTGAAACACTGAGTGATTACATGGGACAGGATTCATTTCGGTAAACTGGAATTCATCTTTCAACATACCTTCTGAGGCCTGAAGTCAGTTTCGGCTGCTACCCAGGTAAGTTTGAGATTAGTTTGTGCAAACTGTTTTTTCATGTTCAAGAAAGTGGATTGGCTTTTTTCAATGGTAATTTACGCTACATGGCTAATCTGCTTTATTAGGTTTTATTCTGGGTTAGATCAGTGGCGAAGCTACGGGTGGGCCCGGGCCCACCCACTTTGAATTGTGGCCCACCCAAGAAATAGTTGGTCATTTTCCAAAAAGATATATGAAATAATTTAATAAGCAATAATAATTATAATAAACCTATTATCACACTATAACTTTCGTTAAAAGAATGATTAAATGAATTTCCCATAGTCAATTGCAGGCGGATTCGTGGTTTCCCCTCTCCCTATAGGTGCATTTCACACGCTTGTCAAAATGAAAAGTTTGATTTGCCAGTTTCTGTTAGTCCCGCCCAGGCCAGGATGTAATGTTAAGATTTGCATGTTTGGGGAATGTGGAGATTAATTTAAAAATTGTGAAGCAAATAATCAGTCGATACTTTAAAAGCCTAATTTGGATATATATATATTTGGATATGTACTGTTGTAAGAAACCAAGCAATGAAACCGCGCAATTCCCATAACACACAATAACAGAGACTATTACATAGCAAAATCCCCAGAGTTAAATCAACTCTGCTTAGAGTACATATGTTCCCTCTCTAAATAGTGTTAAAGTAATAGTGTAGTTTTTGTTTTTCTCTTTTCTTCAGTGATTCTGCTTGTTAACAGCAGGTGTTCATCACTAATGCCCAATCATCACCTAATTAATTGCTTAATTATCTCATTAACATTAACTCTGCTTCAGTGTTACTTTATCACTATTTAGAGAGGGACCATATGTACTCTAAGCGGAGTTGATTTAACTCTGAGGATTTTGCTGTGTATGATAAGATCATCCCAGTGTTTAAACAGAAGCCCCATCGTCTCAGAGTAATATGCTAAAAGGACATGCAAAGGTAAGTTCAAAAATGTAAATGTAAAGTTAGTTATAGTTAAAAGATTCTAAACATTAATTCATAGTGTCACTATCGTGCAGAAACGTATCTACAAATTTCATAATTTTTGTATTTATTTTTTAATAAATCATTACTATTGGTCACCCTTTACGTCTCTGTGGGTTTTGAAATATTAAACCAATAAAAAGCATTTAAAAATAGCTTGTGACTAAACCTCATAACTCCACTGGCTCTTCAAACTGTCAGTCAAACCTCATAACTCCTCATATGCCTCTATCGTGAATGACGTGCCTCATGAAGAGAGATATCTGGTTGTTTACAATATTATGGTAAATAAAGAACTGTTTGTTTGAATAAATACAGTGTTGTCTTTATTCAAGAAACACTATATATAAAAACTAATGTTTTATGTGTTTGAGGAGCAAAGAAGAGCGTCTTAGTGTAGCACTTGTGATCGAGTCATAGCCAATACTCTCTTAAATAGCCTGTGTGTAACACTAACAAGCAATAATGTGAGATTTTGGCCAAATGTCAGAAAAAAACTGAGTGCCCGCATAGCTACAGTAAACTTTATAACCTGTAAGTTGATGAAAACTTAATGCACTCGCTGCCTCAGACGCAGCTGTTAATAACGGACAAAGCTATGACATTCTCCGAAATCCGCTGGTCAAAAACCTCTTAACTCCATTTGAGCTTGATTTTGGTAAATATGTAAATAATGTTAATAAACATTTTTTAATAAACTTGCACATGTGCAAGTGTCTGACCATATATAAATTCATTAATTCATGTAGGTTATTTCTTATTTGCTGTTTTGTAACTTTTAACCTGAAATTGTGCTGCTTTTTTTCTAATAATTTGGCATTTAGTTTTCATACTCAATACGATTATACAATATGGCCCACCCTGTTTTATGAAGGCCCACCCATTTGAACATTTCTGGCCTTGCCCCTGGGTTAGATTTCACAAACCAATTAGCAAATTTTTTGTAGTGAATTTAGAGAGAAAGAACAGCATTTATCTGAAATAGAAAGCTTTTGTAACTATCACTACCGTTCAAAAGTTTGGGGTCAGTAAGATTTTTTGATTTTTTGATCAAAAGTGACAGTAGACATTTATAATGTTGCAAAAGCTTTATATTTCATATACAGTCAAACCAAAATTTATTCTGACACCTTGAACATTTAATTCATTATTACAGTTTATTCACTATAGTTTAAAAAAAATGGTAATAAAATATGACAAGATCTCAGAGTTAAACTGTCAGAAAAAAAATTAATCTTAATTATGTCAGATAACACTTAAGCAAATCATGGTCAGGTCAAAGTGTCTGAATAATTTTTGGTCCCAAATTTATCAATTTTACTGTTAGTCCTGTAGCGTCTGGATCAATCAGCCACACAATTATTCATTGTATTTAATGAATTACCCATAAACTCACTCCCACTATCAAAGTTCTGTGAACCCATCCCCCTAAAACTGCAACCAACATCCCAAATGTAGCTAACACACTGACAGAACTAGGTGTCCTGTTACAGATACAGGGTACTTATATGATCAGAAAGAATGTTAGTGACTCCTTCTTCCTGAGAAGGACAAATAAACTCTCTTAATCCTATGTATTCTCTATATAACTACTTAGGAAATGTATAAACATGTATCCAAGTTTCCCATCTCATGACTTTCCTTTTATAGGCTTTATTCTATTTGTTAATTTTCTCTTTTGAACTATTTTGGGTATTAATATATTCCAGAGCTGGAATTTATAGTTAACTGAGATCACATTGGCAGGATGTTTGGTATCTACGGACTCCAACTTTCATTTCCTATTTGGTAATTTATGTTACATGTTACTAACTCTGTGACATGTTAGTATTATAAGAATCTAGAAGGTTATTCTCTCATTCGTCCAACCCCGTGTCTTATGCTAATATCTTGCTACAGAACAAAGACTCGTAAAACTTCCCTCTGAAAGGGAAACTCCTTATTGTAGGTTATTTCTTATTTGCTGTTTTGTAACTTTATGAAGGCCCACCCATTTGAACATTTCTGGCCTTGCCCCTGGGTTCAGACACCTCAAGAGGGTGTGAAATCTTCACCCCTTATATTCACTGATCACAAGATCAAACTCTTCTTCTTGCTCTTTTTCTCTCTTCTCTTCCTCCTCTTCTTCTCTTTTACTGACAAATATTGATGTTAAGATGATGCTGTAGAAGCTAGAAGCTTCTACGGAACCCCAAGCTTGTGCCAGGCTTCGGCCTAGAAACTTCCATTCACCAAAGATCCTCTGAATCCAACTGGTTCTCTTTCATCAAGACAATATCAGCAAAGATTCAACGGAAGCCTCCACAAATTGCATCAGGACAGTTTTAATTCAACTTGGAGAGACATGCAAGTATCAAACTTAGTCTCATCATCGGATACATTGAGTATCCTTACCCCTTTTAAAGAAGGGCCTGTTAAAACTAAACTGATGGTTTGCTCAAGGCTGTTGATCTGCTGAATGTCAAACAATGCTGTAACCTCTTGCTTCCTGTACTCTGCTTTAGCTCTCTCTCTCTTGGTAAACTGTATGCATGTATGTGTGCGAATGTTAGAGTAGTTAAGTGTTTAGTCTAGTTAATAAAGTCTTGTTCATGTCACACGTAAAGTTGTCCGTGTTTCACGCTCACATACCGGAGTCCCTATTCATGCTGGTCCTGACTACAGGCTTTTAGTAGTACTTTACAATAAGATTGTTATTTCCCATAACCTGGAAATGAACATTTCTTAGAATTAATAAACAATTAACACTGTGCGTTCATTGGACAACGGGTTAATTGATTGTAATATTAATTTTATTACATTAAGTTAATTTTATTAACTGATCCAAATATTAATAATTAATTATAATTAGTTATGATTAATTATTCATATTTATTTTGAGCTAATTTGCTACAGTCCACTGTATGAAGAATTTTTTTTTGGTATAATATGTCACAGTTTATTTTGCTATCCTCACTTACATAAATGAACTATAGTGTCCTGCACCCACTAGTAAAAAAAAGTAATTATATCTAGTGTCTGAATAAATTATTTGATTGTAAATGCTGTTCTTTTGAACTTTCTATTCATTAAAGATTGTACACAACTGTTTTAAACACTGATAATAAATGTTACTTGAGCAGCAAATCGGCATATTAGAATGATTTCTGAAGGATCATGTGATGCTGAAGACTGGAGTAATGATGCTGAAAATTCAGCTTTGCCAACACAGAAATAAATTGCATTTTAAAATATATTCAAATAGAAAACAGGAGGGGGAAAATCACAATATGAAATACCGTAATTCCTCAAATAAAAACCGGTAGTCAAATAAACGCCGGGCCTCTGATAGTGGCCGGGGGCGTGGTCAACACGGACAAATAAAGGCCGGTCTTAAATAAAGGCCGGGGGAATATTTTTGTGGATAATCTCCTAAGGGCCTTTCATATAATGTGCATTCAAGTTCATCGTTATGTACAGGTGTCAATAGATGGCAGTAGCAACATTGGATTTAACACGTGTCTCATTTAGTGCCAGTGACGGACTTTTCAACAACTTTATTGAAAACGAACTTGAGGAGCATGGCACCCAGCGAAAATTTTAATTAAAATTTAAACAAAGAGTTTTAAAGTAATGCGGAGGAAAACTCGGGTGAAAAAGCTGCGGGTTATGGGTAATTATACCGTTTCATTTATCACGTTAAGCTGCGACGATGTTATTTTTAAGCAATTTTGTTCGGATTTTGCTTGCAGTTGAATGTTGTTGGATACCAGCAGTTGACTGTGCTGTCAGGACTTTTGTCTTTTGACTTTAATCAAAGTTACTGTATCCAGAGTAGCATTACTTCAGATTTGTTGTTGTTGTTTTCATACCGATAACTTATGTGTAGCTCTGAGGAAACATAGATTTTTTATTTGTCATGTTCATGCTGGTTATAGATAACGTCTGTAACGTTAATCAGATACTGGTGTGCTGCAAACCAGCAATGTGTTTTACATAGCTACCGTATGCTCTTATTGTGATCTACCAGCAATACTGTAGCACCTGTATTTGAAATAAACACTCTGTACATTTACAGGGTTCAAACTGACACAATGGTGGTGTTTGATTTCCGTAATTCTGACCCAAATTGCTTTGTCGCCCTTCTGGCTGTTATATGGTGATATTTTTGCAAATATTTCTTAAATTAATGACCTCTGTCCACTGGAACGCTATCGCTTTTAATTTAAAATGGTTTATTTAAAACAATTATTTATCAAACAGATGGAATTAGAAATAAAGGCCTGCCTCTAATAAAAGCCTGCTTCAAAAAAAGCCTGTTACCTTCTGCAGTTCAGGTAAATAAAGGCCCCGGTTTTTATTTGAGGAATTACGGTAAATGTTTTTCTCCAAAACACGTTGGCCACAATTACTGGCACCCCTAGAATTGTTCATGAGTAAAATATCTCTGAAGTATATTCCCATTTATTTTTACATTTTTTGGCACACCAGGGTGAGACAGATGAAATTGTTCCATGGCTTCTTGTTCCACAGGAGTATAAATATGAGAAAACACAAAGAGCAAATTCCCTTAAAGTCTGAACGGTGTCAGTAACAATGTTCAGCCTTACATTGTTCAAACCGGAGTCAGACACTGATGGAGAAACTCAGGAGGAAGTTACAACTTATAGAATGCATCTGGACATTTCTGAACGGTTAGTGGATAAATTTATGTAGTTGCTGTGGAGTTGATTCAACTCATCGACTAGCATGTGCTGTCATGTTAATCTTTTGTGCAAATCCAGCATTGAATCGACCCTCGTTTGTGAAGCAGTAAAATGACGTGGAAACGACACTACTACAACAACTCTTCCTTTTCTCTAAAGCAGTCCAACATAACCTTGCCACATTTGTTGCATGTTCTCGGGGGCAGGGTTTATGTAAATTTTAGGGTTAGTGATGTCACTAACCAGGGAAAAAGCTTGTTGTAGTCCCTACCAGCCGTTTGTTGTAGTCCTTAAAATTAAATTATTAATAAAGAAGATACACTATATTGCCAAAAGTTTTGGGACACGTGCACATGAAATTTAATGATATCCCATTCTTAATCCACAGAGTTTAATATGGAGTTGGAAAACCCTTTGCAGCTATAACAGCCTCAACTCTTCTGGGAAGGCTTTCCACAAGGTTTAGGAATGTGTTTATGGGAATTTTTGACTATTCTTCTGGAAGCACATTTGTGAGGTCAGGTAGTGATGTTGGCGAGAAGGCCTGGCTCGCAGTCTCCGCTCTAATTCATCCCAAAGGTGTTCTATCGGTTTGAGGTCAGGACTCTGTGCAGGCCAGTCAAGTTCCTCCACACCAAACTCGCTCATCTATGTCTTTATGGACCTTGCTTTGTGCACTAGTGCATCATGGTGAAACAGGAAGGGGCCATCCCCAAACTGTTCCCACAAAGTTGGGAGCATGAAATTGTCCAAAATGTCTTTGTATGCTGAAGCATTAAGAGTTCCTTTCACTGGAACTAAGGGGCCAAGCCCAACCTCTGAAAAACAACCCCACACCATAATTCCCCCCTCCACCAAACTTTACACTTGGCACAATGCAGTCAGGCAAGTACTGTTCTCCTGCCAACTGCCAAACCCAGAATCGTCACTTTCGATCGTCATTGTTGTGCCATTCATCCACAACTATCACCTCATGTTGCAGCATGATAATGCACGGCCCCATGTTGCAAGGATCTGTACACAATTCCTGGAAGCTGAAAACATCCCAGTTCTCGCATGGCCAGCATACTCACCGGACATGTCACCCATTAAGCATGTTTGGGATGCTCTGGATCGGCGTATACGACAGCGTGTTCCAGTTCCTGCCAATATCCAGCAACTTCGCACAGCCATTGAAGATGAGTGGACCAACATTCCACAGGCCACAATCAACAACCTGATCAACTCTATGCGAAGGAGATGTGTTGGACTGCGTGAGGCAAATGGTGGTTACACCAGATACTGACTGGTGTTCGGAACCCCCGGACCCCCCCCAATACACTAACACAGATTTAGACAGATTTGTGAACAAAATTTGAGAGAAATAGGCCTTTTGTGTACATAGAAAAGAGACTTAGATCTTTGAGTTCAGCTCAAGAAAAATGGGGGCAAAAACAAAAGTGTTGCATTTATAATTTTGTTCAGTGTATATATTAAATTATAATAATTATTATTAATATTATTATTATTAGTAGTAGTAGTAGTAGTAGTAGTATTAGGGTAGGCCTACCTTTATTATTGAATTGATATTACAATTAATTTGGCCTGCAATAGGCTAATTTCAGAGCGCATCACCGCATTACCGACACACTGCAAGGATAACAAAAGATTTGACAGATTAGCTTACTCCTCACTGAAAATGATTTAAAGACATTTATACAATGAATTATAGGCCTATAATTAAAATTACTAACAGTATGCAGGGATGCAAACAGGTAAGGGGGAAAAAAGGTGAGAACATTGCGCGGGCGGGGCACTGATTTTTTATTTATTTATTTATTTTTTGCTTTACATGCTCCTTTGTAGTTATTTTTTATTACCCTATATGTCCAAAACTGTAATTTTTCACACAAAAAAAAGAACATATTGTTGCAACATTTTACCAAAATCAATATTTGGTTAAAATCTCATGTTATAAAAGACGAAGTGCATAAAATATTACCCATTATAGACATAGTAATTTTAAAGTAAAGAGTAAAGGAAACACTGTACAGTACTCACTGAAACAACCAGTTCTTTATTTACCCTTTTAAGTTCACAAGTACCCTTGTAAGACAGTTTGCTAAATTGCAGATAGTTTTGATAGCTACAGAACTTAAAGATCTCCCTCTTTTTGTTTTCTTTGAAGATAAAATGGTTTAATTTCTATTTTCGCGCATCCACAGTGAGAGAAAAAACACTGAGTTTAGGGCAATTGGTTCATTGCTCTGCTTCAACTGTGCGATATCCTTACAAGGAGCGACCAAATTTCTTACATGCCAGAAATTCATCCGACCATCCGATTGCCAGACGGGAGAGGTTTATCGCCTCCCATTTCCCCATGTACACTACGCGAACACTGCACGACAAACAACGCACGACAAAGCTGAAAATCTTTGTATGTATGCCCGCCTTTAGTAACGCAAGAGTTTACACACGATATGCGATGTATATAGTGACCGCGTTATGTAGGATGATCAGTTATTTCTTTTAATTGTATGATTAATATGTGTTCATGTTGCTCACATGTTTAGCAAGCTACGGAGAAACTGACAACAGATAAGTACCAGGCTCAAGTGGATCCTGAGTAGCGACATCACTACTCGTCACTACACTTTCCTGTAGCTCAGTGGTTAGAGCATGGCACTAGCAATGCCAAGGTCATGGGTTCGATCCCAGGGATTGCACATACTTCGATACAAATGTATAGTATAATGCAATGTAAGTCGCTTTGGATAAAAGCGTCTGCCAAATGCATAAATGTAAATGTAAAATGTAAAATGTACTCGCATTCTAGCAGTACGGTTCGGCACGGTTGGCTAATTCCGGGCGGAGAATGGTTTGTAATCATGTCGTGCCATACCAGGCTCAAGTGGAAATACAACTAGAACAGTTCCTTACCATTCCGTTGGGCCTGAGCGGATTTTGTGAGCAATCTTTCATTACAGATTTCATTTCCAAACAAACCAAACATATGGGTGACCCCTTGAACTTGGTAAAAAGATAATCCATTAACCATCCTGATTGCACAGTAAAAACACGATTTTTAATGTCAATTTTTCATTTATTTTTGCAAATTTTAGTAAACTTTAGTAAAACCTCTCCTGGATTAATTTAGTATTAATATTATAATCTGAACGCAATCTTTATATTAATTGCTTTCCAAATGTCCAGCAGGCCAGATTTAAAGACATTGTGGGCTGTATGCGGCCTGGGGGCCGCCAGTTGCCCATCTCTCAACTAAAGTTAAAAAAGCACCCCTTTAAATCATCCATCACAAGGAGTAAAACCAAAGAATATAGTTCTAATGTGCAGCAAAAGATTGTTGAGCTGCAAAAAATAGAAAGGGGCTGTAAGAAAATAGCGTCTGTGCTGCCGCTTCGCACCTGGACTGTTTGTGTGTTTTGCTACATGTTTTTCCACCGTTCTGTTCAGATTATTTTTATCAGTATTCTGTATGGATTACTCCATTTCTCACTGCTGATCTTTGAACTGGACTATTGTCATTGTCAAACTCCTGTTGTCTGTGAGCTTGCCACCGGGCTGCTGCGAGCCCTCTACCCTGTTAACGTCTCCACCACGTTCGGCTCTTCTGATGGGTGAGTTACCGCTCTCTCAGTCGGTTGCACTGTTCGTTTAATGCGTGCTATCTGGGTCTGTTGTCTCCTATTTAGTCTGCTGTTTTTGGTGAAGTGGCGTTCAGGGTCTGGCTAACGTGGTTTTTTGCCTGTGATCGGCTCGCATTTGCTCAGTACTACCTAACATGCCTCGGGCAAAAGTTTTTCTTTTTTCTTCTCTTATCTGCCTCATTTTTTATCTCACTTCCGTAATGGATATTGGATATTTACCGTCGCAGCTAAGGGCCTTGGAATTGCCACCAGCATCTTGATTCTGTGACATATGAATGCTGCCAGAGTCTAGGGATTCTCCGGCGCCCACGATACATACACCGCTCACGGCGTGTCTTCAGGAGTACCTTTTGCTCTAAGCCTGATGCCCTTCCGTGCATCTGGACTAACCATAGATTGTCATCCATGCCCAGACAATTACCCGCCGGCTATACTATACATTGCTCTTTAATTTCTCTCACTGATGCCCAGCAATGTACTGCTAACTTGAATTCCCTGCATCGTCACACTGCGCTTCTGAACGGTCGATCAATATCGGACAAAGCCACTTATACAGACAGCATGTTACTTGTCCCACCAGAGACAGTAATACACTGGATCACTGTTACACAGCAATAAAGGATGCATATCACTCTGTCCCACGGGCAGCTTTGGGGCTCTCTGATCACTGTCTAGTTCATCTCATACCGACCTACAGACAGAAACTAAAATCAGCTAAACCTGTAGCAAAGACTGTAAAGAGATGGACCACCGAAACAGAGCAGGCTTTACAATCCTGTTTCGAATGGACTGATTGGAGTGTTTTTGAAGCTGCTGCCAGCGATCTGGACGAGCTCACAGAGACTGTTACATCATATATCAGTTTCTGTGAGGATTTGTGCATTCCTACAAAGACTCATTTCACTTACAACAATGACAAACCCTGGTTCACTGCAAAACTCAGCCAGCTCCGTCAGGCCAAAGAAGATGCTCGCAGAAAAGGGGACAGAGTCTTGTACAAACAGGCCAAATACACACTGGAAAAGGAGATTAGAGTGGCAAAGAGGAATTATTCTGATAAACTTCGGAATCAGTTCTCTTCTAATGACACAGCTTCAGTGTGGAAAGGTCTAAAAGACATCACCAATTACAAGACACCATCCCCCAGCTCTGTGGCAAATCAACACCTGGCAGACGATCTGAACGAGTTTTATTGCAGGTTTGAGAAATCATCATCACCATCATCATCATCATCATCATCATCATCATCATCATCATCATCATCATCATCATCATCATCATCATCATCATCATCATCATCATCATCATCATCATCATCATCATCATCATCATCATCATCATCATCATCATCATCATCATCATCATCATCATCATCATCATCATCATCATCATCATCATCATCATCATCATCATCATCATCATCATCATCATCATCATCATCATCATCATCATCATCATCATCATCATCATCATCATCATCATCATCATCATCATCATCATCATCATCATCATCATCATCATCATCATCATCATCATCATCATCATCATCATCATCATCATCATCATCATCATCATCATCATCATCATCATCATCATCATCATCATCATCATCATCATCATCATCATCATCATCATCATCATCATCATCATCATCATCATCATCATCATCATCATCATCATCATCATCATCATCATCATCATCATCATCATCATCATCATCATCATCATCATCATCATCATCATCACCATTCACACCTCCAACAACCCCCCTCTCCCCCACACCTACAATTCAGTTCAGTGAAGATGATGTGCGCCAGGTCTTCAGAAAGAACAAGAGAAGAAAGGCACCAGGCCCAGACAGCGTTTCACCAGCCTGTCTGAAAACCTGCGCTGACCAGCTGGCCCCCATCTTCACAAAGATCTTCAACAGGTCACTGGAGCTGTGCGAAGTCCCCTCATGCTTCAAACGCTCCACCATCATCCCCGTCCCAAAGAAACCCAAAATTACTGGTCTTAATGACTACAGACCTGTGGCTCTAACGTCTGTGGCCATGAAGTCATTTGAAAGACTGGTTCTGGCTTATCTGAAGGACATCACTGGACCCTTACTGGACCCCCTGCAGTTTGCTTACCGAGCAAACAGGTCTGTGGATGATGCAGTCAATATGGGACTGCATTATGTTCTCCAGCATCTGGACAGACCAGGGACTTATGTGAGGATCCTGTTTGTGGACTTCAGCTCTGCTTTTAACACCATCATCCCATCACTCCTCCAGCCCAAACTAACTCAGCTCTCCGTGCCCACCTCTGTCTGTCAGTGGATCACCAGCTTCCTGACAGACAGGCAGCAGCTAGTGAGGCTGGGAAAATTCTCATCCAGCACCCGCACCATCAGCACCGGCGCCCCTCAGGGCTGTGTCCTCTCCCCACTGCTCTTCTCCCTCTACACCAACGACTGCACCTCTAAAGACCCCTCTGTCAAGCTCCTGAAGTTTGCGGACGACACCACAGTCATCGGCCTCATCCGGGACGGAGACGAGTCTGCTTACAGACTGGAGGTTGAACAGCTGGCTGTCTGGTGCAGTCTTAACAACCTGGAGCTCAACACGCTCAAGACAGTGGAGATGATCGTGGACTTCAGGAGAAACCCCCCTGCTCTCCCCCCACTCACCATCATGAACAGCACTGTGACTGCAGTGGAGTCATTCAGGTTCCTGGGCACCACCATCTCACAGGACCTGAAGTGGGACATTCACATTGACTCCACTGTGAAAAAGGCCCAGCAGAGGTTGTACTTCCTTCGCCAGCTGAGGAAGTTCAACCTGCCACAGGAGCTGCTGAAACAGTTCTACTCTGCCATCATTGAATCCATCCTCTGCACTTCAATTACCGTCTGGTTCAGCTCAGCTACCAAATCTGGCCTCAGAAGACTACAGAGGGTAGTCCGGTCTGCTGAGCGAATCATTGGCACAACCCTCCCCACTCTCCAAGAACTGTACTATCCAGAGTGAGAAAAAGGGCAAAGAAGATCACTCTGGACCCCTCACATCCAGCACACTCCCTCTTTGAACTGTTGCCATCTGGGCACCAGAACGACGCCCTGAGCACCAGAACGACCAGACACAGGAACAGTTTCTTCCCTCAGGCAATCCATCTCATGAACACTTGACAAACATGGAACACACAACACTATTACACATTATTTACTTAAAACACTTACTTATATTTCAAATTTGCACACATAACTGTACATACAATTGTCTATATTATATATTGTTTTTTGCTTTTTTTTTTACTTTGTCTATCTTGTAAATTTGTATATTATTATTTTATTCTTTTTATTATGTGTCTTGTCTTGTCGCTGTCACTCTGTTGCACTGTGGAGCTTCTGTCACTAAAACAAATTCCTAGTATGTGTAAACAACATACCTGGCAATAAAGCTCTTTCTTCTTCTTTTCTTTCTTTCTCTTATCTCAATGAAATTATCACTGAAAATAAGCTTGACATTTTTCTTCTCACTGAAACTTGGCAAGTTCCGGATGTTTTTCTGCAGTTAAATTTTTTCGCACCTGAAGGATATAAGTATCTGTCCAGACCTCGACTGCACGGTAAAGGGGGTGGTCTCGCTGTCATTTATTGGGACAATCTCCGACTCACGCAACTTAATTTTCATGATACCAATTCATTTGAATATATGGTATTGAAGGCTGACTCTCTTATAATTATCTTGCTCTATCGTCCTCCTAAAGCCCTGTCCAACTTTTTTTCTGAACTCAGTGAACTGTTAACCTTTGCCTGTTCATTGTCATTTCCCATTCTGCTTGGTGACTTCAATATTCATGTCGATACTGTTCGCTCTAACACTAATCAATTACTGTCTGTTTTTGAATGTTTTAATCTGACTCAGCATGCTCATTTTCCTACCCATACTTGTGATCATATCTTTGATCTAATATGTACATCAAGGGTTGATATCTCTTCCATCTCTTCTTCTGACACTGGTATCTCTGATCACAAACTTCTTGATTTTAGCTTAAGTCTGCCTATGTGTAAAAAATGCCTTAACCCTCTGGAGTCTGAGGCTGATTTGGGGCCTGCAGAAGTTGACATGCCCTGACATTTGTGCTTTTTTCAGTTGTTCATAAACATATAAATGACACAAGTGTCATTACACTGTATTCAGCACAAACTAGGCTACAATAATATGTGAGGAACATGTATGTACATGTTTGTGTTTTTGAAGGAATAACATTTATGCGTGGTTATTGAAAAAACAAAAAACTTAAGTCACTGAAATAAGGCCAAAAAAAGGATAGTAAATCTGTGTTTACAATACTTTAGGGTATTGGAGGTTGTAGACTAGAGTTTTTGCTTCAGAATTATGTAAAAATTATGCTGACTACTCTTTCATTTATAACAATATATTGATTTAGTTTTTGTAAGACACTTTTTGCCAAGGAACACAGTATGCATGGAGGCGTGAATCATCGTGAATAATGATGAATGGCGGCTCATTCTCACCTGAGAAGACAAAATAATTGAATAATAATGAGCTGAAATGACTTGCATATTAATGAGGCATTTCAGTCAGGTTGTGAAAAAAACCTTCTGTGATGTCTTAAGCTCATCATGGTATATGAAACATACAGAAAAATATTATTACAATATAAAGTAATGGTTTTATATTATACTTTAAAATATGATGTATTTCTGTGATGCAAAGAGTCTGAATATAGGCTTTTAGTTTAAAAGCATGCACATTTGGAGAAATACTGGATTCTCATATGTTTATGCCAATTTTCTATACAGAGGAGTTATATTTATTTAATATTCAATGTCATTACTATGAGCGCTGGTGTTTTCAATTCATACT
>RJVU01014084.1:3118666-3179150 GCA_003731715.1 Anabarilius grahami | reverse complement strand
CAGCTGGAAGAAAACAAAACTAGAAGTATTTCGCATTTCGTGGAGAAAGAGAATGATTGAGTACAGAAAGGCCTTAAAAAACTGCTAGATCTGCCTATTTTTCAAAACGTTTAGAAGAAAATAAACAACCCTAGGTATTTATTTGATACAGTGGCTAAATTAACAAGAAATAAAGCTTCAACTTCTGATGTTTCCAAAGAGCACAGCAGTAATGACTTTATGAACTTCTTTACTTGAAAGATTGATAATATTAGAGAAAAAATTATAACCATGCAACCGTCTACTACAGTATTGTGTCAGACAGTGCATTGTAGTGTCCCTGAAGAAAAATTCAATTCATTTACTGCTTTAGGAGAGGAAGAATTGTCTAAACTTGTTAAATCATCAAAATCATCCACATGTATGTTAGACCCTATACCGACTAAGCTATTGAAAGAGATGCTTCCAGAGGTCATACATCCTCTTCTTAATATTGTTAATTCATCTTTATCACTAGGATACGTAACAAAAACTTTTAAGCTGGCTGTTATTAAACCTCTTATTAAAAAAACAACTTGATCCTGGAGAATTAGTCAATTACAGGCCGATTTCAAATCTCACTTTTCTGTCAAAAATACTAGAAAAGGCAGTTTCATCACAACTATGTTCCTTTTTAGAAAGAAATAGTATCTGTGAGGATTTCCAGTCAGGATTTAGACCGTACCATAGTACTGAGACTGCTCTCATTAGAGTTACTAATGATTTGCTCTTATCATCAGATCATGGTTGTATCTCTCCATTAGTGTTACTGGATCTTAGTGCTGCATTTGACACTATTGATCACAATATCCTTCTAAATAGACTCGAAAACTATGTTGGCATTAGTGGAATTGCATTGGCATGGTTCAAATCATACTTATCTGACCGTTATCAGTTTGTAGTAGTAAACGATGAGATGTCATATCAATCACAAGTTAAATATGGAGTACCGCAAGGCTCAGTACTAGGACCGTTGCTTTTCACTCTGTACATGCTACCCTTGGGAGATATCATTAGGAAGCATGGCGTTAGTTTTCATTGTTACGCTGATGATACTCAGCTCTATATCTCTTCGCGCCCTGACGAAACTTACCAATTCGCTAAATTAACAGAATGTATAGCTGATATAAAAAACTGGATGACCAGTAATTTCCTACTACTAAATTCAGAAAAAACAGAGATTCTAATTTTCTGAAAACTTCTTCACGCAATAACCTAGAATACTGTCTAACACTTGATGGCTGCTCTGTTAAGTCTTCGTCGTCAGTTAGGAACCTGGGTGTGCTCTTTGATACCAATCTTTCATTTGAAGGCCATGTTACTAGCATCTGTAAAACCGCATTCTTCCATCTTAAAAATATATCTAAACTACGACATATGCTCTCAATGAAAAATGCAGAACAGCTAGTTCATGCGTTCATGACCTCAAGGCTAGATTACTTTAACGCTCTACTGGGTGGTTGTTCCTCCCGCTTGATAAATAAACTACAGCTCGTACAAAATGCAGCAGCTAGAGTTCTTACTAGAACTAGGAAGTATGACCATATTAGCCCAGTTCTGTCATCACTGCATTGGCTTCCTGTTAAACACCGTATAGATTTTAAAATCTTGCTAATTACTTACAAAGCACTAAATGGTTTAGCTCCCCAGTACCTAAGCGAGCTCGTAATGCATTATAGTCCTTCACGTTTATTGCGATCTCAGAATTCAGGCCAGCTGATAATACCTAGAATATCTAAATCAACAGCAGGCGGTAGATCCTTCTCCTATTTGGCACCTAAACTCTGGAACAATCTTCCTAGCATTGTTCGGGATGCAGACACACTCTGTCAGTTTAAATCTAGACTAAAAACGTATCTCTTTAACCTGGCATACACATAACACATTATCAATTTATATTTTCAAATCCGTTAAAGGATTATTAGGCAGCATAAAATAGGTCAGCCGGAACCGGGAACACTTTCTATAACACCAGATGTACTCGTTACATCAGAAAAAGAATGGAATCTACGCTAATATTAGTCTTTCTGTTTATCCCGAGGTTTACCGTAGTCAACCGGATCCGGGCCGTATCCAGCTGAGACCAAGGACTGGAGCCATGACACGACCACAACGCTGCCCTGAAGTATCAGCAGAGATCGAGTCAACTAGATCATCCATTGTGAAGACATCATCAACACGACAGCCAGTAGCACAGTTCCTCAACAAACCGTCCATACCGGCGTGATGACTACGATCCTCAACTGGACATGACCACAACACAGCCCTGAAGTATCAGCAGAGATCGAGTCAACTAGATCATCCATCGTGAAGGCCTACAAGGCATACAAGTATTGCCTCTGAATTTGCGTCTGAATAGCGCTGGCTCCGTGGGTGTGGCCGCATTAGTGGGTAATGAGCAGAATCACGGACTTCTGACATGGCTCTCTTTTCATAAAGATTACAGAAACACAGAATGTTTGTTTTCGATTTGACTTACACGATTTAAAACCTGACATTTCAAAGTTTTTTTAGATATAAGTGTCTTTTTTTGTGATTAGTATTCACTAAGTTACAGTTCATTTTCTGAGAACTATCAGATTGGAGTTCGTTCAGAGGGAGACGAGAGATCACGCATCATGTTAGTTTTCTTTATTTTACAAAAAGCACAACATTTTGTTTTTACTCTGAGTGTTTACAAATAAAAAGATATTCTATAGTTTCAATTGATATATTACTTATGTCTCTATGACAAAAAATGACGGAGTATTTTAAGTCTGTTTTACTGCAATGTGAAAAAAAACTGCAAAACGCGCCGGCGCGTTTTCGGACCTCAGAGAGTTAATCTTGAAATCCAACTCTTCTTCCTGTCAACTTGATCCTGCTCCTACTTCTCTCCTGAAACTTTGCCATTCTTCCATCTCTGCACCTATCTCTCACTTCATCAATACATCTCTTACTTCTGCTTCATTTCCTCTGCCACTCAAAACTGCTGCAGTTACCCCTGTTCTCAAGAAACCCAACCTCGACCCCTCAGTTCTATCTAATTACTGTCCTATTTCAAATTTACCCTTCATAGCTAAATTACTGGAAAGCACTGTTGCCTCCCAACTCCTGGTTGGCATCCAGCTTATTGGTGCATTACCGCCCCCTTCTGCTCCGGACAGTGACGTGATTAGGACATCCGCGACATGCATACCTACGCACCATTTTAAAAAATATAGCAATACCAAAATACAAACAATGTAGAATAGCTTGAATACAGCCTGCGTCTCCCTCAGACTGTAAACGAAGCTTGGGCGCACTACATAACACATCATCAGCGTCACTGTCCGGAGCAGAAGGGGGCGGTAATGCATCAATAAGCTGGATGCCAACCGCCGTAGAAGAAGCAGCAGCAGCGTCACTGTGATGTTCGACTTCGCAAGTCGGAGATCACTAAAATTAACATTAAAGAGGTGTGTGAACTCGCAAGTATGATGTCAGAAAAAGTAATTTGCTCTGGTCCCCTTCCTGGAGTGATGAGATAGTTAACAGATTATCATCACTCAATGGCTGGCTGTCTAAGTGGTGTCCGCAGAATAATATAGGTTTCACAGACAATTGGAAAAGTTTTTGGGGCAGACTTGACCTGTTGAAAAGAGATGGTATTCATCCCTCCTGGGATAATGCTGCTCTTCTCTCTAGTAATATGACACATAGTCTTAGAGCTAAAACATGACAAACTGGGGCCCAGGTCAGGAAGCAGACAGACTGGCTAAACCGACCGTCAGCTAGCCGTCTCACGTCACAGAAGTCAGATAATTCCCAACGCATAGAAACTCTTTCACCTAGATATTATCACATAGAGACTGTGTCTGTACCCCGAATTAGTAAATACAAAAAACTTCCAAACCCATTTAAGGGTAAAANCAAACAATGTAGAATAGCTTGAATACAGCCTGCGTCTCCCTCAGACTGTAAACGAAGCTTGGGCGCACTACATAACACATCATCAGCGTCACTGTCCGGAGCAGAAGGGGGCGGTAATGCATCAATAAGCTGGATGCCAACCGCCGTAGAAGAAGCAGCAGCAGCGTCACTGTGGATTGAAAGCGGATATACACAGACCCGGAAGAGAAGACAATGCTGAATAAAGTCGTAATTTTGTTATTTTTGGACCAAAATTATGGCTGACCAGACAAGGTCAAGGTATTTCACTGACAAGCCACGCAATATCGCGTTCATTATCGAAGGCGATTCATCTGCGATAATGAACGCAATATTGCGTAGCTTGTCAGTGATCTACGGTTCTGTCTATTAAATGCCGCTCCATTTGAAAGCAGGTGATGGCAATTTAGCGGTAATCAGAGAACCGGCTTTACTGACGAAATGCGCATGACAATCGCATGCGATATATCGGTCAGCCCTAACCAAAATGTATTTTAGATGGTTCAAAAGCTTCTAACTAACCCACTGATGTCACATGGATTACTTTGATGATGTTTTTATTACCTTTCTGGACATGTTTGTTTGTTTGTTTTATTTGGATCCCCATTAGCTTCAGCATAAGCTAAAAGCTATTCTTCCTGGGGTCCTATAATCTACCATGTGACAATACAATTTATGATATGCACCATACACACCATACGTACAAGACATTACACTACATTGAAAAAACATATTATACAGTTAATACCATTAATCACAAAATAACAATTAAACAATAAAACAAAAAAACAAAAAAATTGCGCCGCTCCGAATAGATCTATATCAAAAATAATATAACTAAGAACCCTATAACAGTATCTCCTTAAATTACATTTATATTAACTGTATATGTTTCTTTGAAGATAATATTTCTTAAGTAATTTTTTGAAACCATACAGAGTGTTTTGTTGTTTAATAGTATTTGGAAGAGAGTTCCATTCACACATTGCTCTATACCTTACTGAACGTTGAATTGATTTGGTTTTTACTATAGGTAAAATAAAACTACCTCCTACTGCATGCCTCGTTAGATAATAATGTATATCTGTACTAAAGGATAGTTTTACATATAAAATAAAAGGTGTTTTGTTTGTTATAACATTATATAAAAATACCATTAGTGAATACACCAATCTATTTTTAACTTTAAACCATGAGAGGCTTTCATGCATTTTGTCAACATTTGATCTAAACCCACATGAGAGAGCTAGACGTGCAGCTTTATTCTGAATAACTTGTAGTTTTTTTATATTAGTTGATGAAGTATTGGACCAAACCACAGAGCAGTAATCAAGGTGTGAAAAAAACAATGCATAAAGTACTTGTTTAACAATCTGTGGTGTAAAATATTTTGCACATCTTTTAATAACAGCCAAAGTATTGCCCATTTTAGTTAACAATTTCTGAACATGTTTGTCCCAACACAATCTACTATCAATCATCACTCCCAATAGTTTGGCCTCTTCTTTTTGCTCAACTAAATTTTGCTCTATGCTAAGTTCAAGCTTCGGTTTGGAAAGTAAAGAAAAAGGAGTTCCAACCACAAAACAGGTAGTTTTAGATACATTGAGAATCAATTTGTTATTCTTTATCCAGTTCACCACTAACTGTAGTTCTCTTTGTAGTTTTGTATTTAAATCACCAATATCAGTTCCTGCTAAATATACAGTGGAATCATCAGCAAACATTGAAATGCTTGCTTTATCTAAAACAGTTGGAAGATCATTGGTAAAGATTGTGTAGAGGAGCGGCCCAAGACAACTTCCCGGTGCACTGTCCATGTACGGTGCACATGGACAGTGCACCGTACATACATTTTCAATGGATGAACAGAAAGCTCTCGGACTAAATCTAAAATATCTTAAACTGTGTTTTCCGAAGATGAACGGAGGACTTACGGGTTTGGAACGACATGAGGGTGAGTCATTAATGACATCATTTTCATTTTTGGGTGAACTAACCCTTTAAGGGAATATAGCCAGGGGCCAAAAGGAGCCTTGGCCAGTCACTTTTAGGGGGACATAGTGTCAAATCCCAGAGCCACCAGGGAGGCTAACTCGGTCTGACTTGTGACCTAGTCTAGCCAACAACCAGTCTGTTTCCTAAACAGAGTCTCTTACCAAACTTGCCTCATGAGAGGCAACCAGATGAGAAGGACTGCAGAAGAGGCAGCAACCAGCTCACACAGGACAAAGAGACGGGCATCCTGGGGAGGAAGACTCAGCATAGCTCTTTCCAATCCCTTATAAACGAGTGGAGTTACTCTGCTCGACCCTGGATTTACAGAGCACTTTTTCAAAGCACAATGGAGGCTGGGTACTCTACATAGGTTCTCTCATGAGAGGAGTACCTCCAGATCTATCAAGAGCTGATCTACCAAGGGGGTTCACAAGAATCTCTCGACCTTTCAGACCAAACTCAAGGAGCGAGGCTCTCTATAGGACGATCCTCTCAAATGAGGGAGTACCAACAGCTCTAAAAAGCTGATCTACCAGGGAGGTCTCACGTGAGTCCTTCGACTTTCTGACTAGACTCAGGAAGCGAGGTACTCTACAGAACGACCCTCTAACATGAGGGAAGAACTACCTAGGCTCGATCAAGTAGAGTATCAAACAAGCTCTGGGGCTAGAATCAGGAAGGCTCACCCACTGAGAATCCTGTTTAAAGTACCCTAGTGATTCTATTACACGGAACATGAAAATAAAGACAACAGCCACCATAGTCACGTTTGCTGGGAGCCAGAGCACCTGACAAAGCAAATTTAAAAGTGCTGGCTAATACTAATCATAAATACTCTAAGATTATTATTCACGTCGGCACAAATGATGTTCGACTTCGCAAGTCGGAGATCACTAAAATTAACATTAAAGAGGTGTGTGAACTCGCAAGTATGATGTCAGAAAAAGTAATTTGCTCTGGTCCCCTTCCTGGAGTGATGAGATAGTTAACAGATTATCATCACTCAATGGCTGGCTGTCTAAGTGGTGTCCGCAGAATAATATAGGTTTCACAGACAATTGGAAAAGTTTTTGGGGCAGACTTGACCTGTTGAAAAGAGATGGTATTCATCCCTCCTGGGATAATGCTGCTCTTCTCTCTAGTAATATGACACATAGTCTTAGAGCTAAAACATGACAAACTGGGGCCCAGGTCAGGAAGCAGACAGACTGGCTAAACCGACCGTCAGCTAGCCGTCTCACGTCACAGAAGTCAGATAATTCCCAACGCATAGAAACTCTTTCACCTAGATATTATCACATAGAGACTGTGTCTGTACCCCGAATTAGTAAATACAAAAAACTTCCAAACCCATTTAAGGGTAAAAATTTAATTGATGTTCAACAAATAAAAAAGAGATAATACTGATAAACAAATGATAAAGCATTGGTTGCTGAATATAAGATCCCTTTCTTCAAAAACACTTATTGTAAATGATATTATCAGAGACAATCTAGATTTGCTGTGTTTAACAGAAACCTGGCTAAAACCGGACGATGACATTCCTTTAAATGAGTCCAGCCCTCAAGATTACGATTATCGACACAATCCTCGTCAGAAAAGCAAAGGGGGAGGTGTTGCTATAATTTATAGTAATATATTCAGTATTACTCAAAAGTCCTTCAAATATAATTCCTTCGAAGTGATGGTGGTTTATGTAACGTTATGTAAGTTGACATTTGTGCTGGCTACTGTATACAGGCCACCAGGGCACCACACAGACTTTATAAAATAATTTACAGATTTTCTGTCAGAGTTAATACTGGCTGCGGATGAAGTCCTTGTTGTTGGTGATTTTAATATCCATGTAGATAATGATGACGCATTGGGATTGGCATTTACAGACATTCTAAACTCTATTGGAGTTAGACAACATGTGTCAGGACCCACTCATTGTCGTAATCATACTTTAGATCTAATATTGTCACATGGAATTGATATCGATGCCTAGGGGCAGCACAGGGGATGCTGCGGCCATGAGGCCCAGGTGCCTGCGACAGGTGCTTACAGAGACATGATGGCCTAGCCTGAAGCGGGCCAAACATGTAACAAGACTGGAAATTCGGGCAGGAGCCAGACGGGCCTGAATCTGAACGGAATCCAGGTGAACCCCTAACAACGCAGTCTGTTGGGATGGGTCGAGAACACTCTTTTCGGTGTTCAGTCTGAGGCCAAGAGACCGGATGTGGTGAAGGACGACGTCTCTGTGGCGAATCACTAATTCCCTGGAGTGGGCTAAAATGAGCCAATCGTCCAGGTAATTGAGTATACGAATGCCCTGGAGCCTCAACGGGGCCAGAGCAGCATCCATACACTTAGTGAATGTCCTGGGTGCCAAGGCCAGGCCAAAGGGAAGTACCTTGTACTGATAAACCTTTCCTCCAAAGGCGAATCTGAGGAACTTCCTGTGCCGTCAAACAACCTGAATATGAAAATATGCATCCTTCAGGTCTATAGTGACAAACCAATCCTCCGCACGAATTTGAGACATGATAGTCTTCAGCGTCAACATTCTGAACTTCCCTTTGTAAAGGAAGAAGTTCAGATGACGGAGGTCTAGTATAGGGCACAGACCTTTCGTCCGTGACGAAAAGGGGTGATGCTGATCGAACACTTCACACCGGAACGCGCTGGGCGGCGGATGTGACAGAGCTGGATGAGGAGAGCGAGTGAGAGGTAGGCAGAAACGCTTGCACGGTCTGACCCAACCTCAGAAGGCAGGGGAAGCTCTCCTCTTTCTGACGCGAGGGTCAGGAGCGACTTGACCACTTCCGGCGTCAGACCATTGCCCTCATCCATTTCTTTCAAAACATCCGCCTGGTGAGCTTGGAGAATGGCCATTGTATGAAGGGCCATGCCATGTAGGACTTTCCGATAAGGGCGGAAGTAGTCCTGCACAGTTTAGATGGGAGGGGGCGGGACTTCCAAGGAGAAGCCGAAGATGGAGAGAGGTGTGTAACCAGCGTGTCTTCAATCGCTGGAATGGCAGTATAGCCCTGCTCCACAGAACCAACAAGGCATTAGACAAGCGGGTGGAAAACGGCTGCTTCCAGGATCTGGAAATCTCACTATGCAGATCACTGAAAAAGGGCAGCTTTCTCCGCACTGTCCTAGAATTGGGGGAGCTCAAAAACCTCTCATCTAGTTTAGACGACTGAGATTCGCGGGGCTCGTCAAGCCAATCAATAACAAGCTTCTCTGTAGTGCGCGAAAGCACGTTGATAAGCTCTGAGTCTCCCGCGCTTCCTGGACGCCAGGCGGGAGAGCGTCAGCTAAAGCAGGCCCGAAATCCTCAGAGTCGGTTGCTGCGGTGTAAATAACATCGTCTAGCCCGAATGAAGCCGTCTCGCACGCCTCCGGGTTAGGGCACAGATAATCATGCGAGAATTCGACTGGCAAAACCCTGCGCGTGTGCTCAGGAGAGGGAGGGAGAGAAAGGGCGAGGCCCGTCTGCTCGCTCTCCATGTCCTCGAGCTCTACATCCGAACCCCAGATCGCGGATTCACATGAGGCCTCGGCGGCTTCGGGAGCGCGACGGAGAAAAACAGATGACTCCTTCTCAAAAAACGTGAGTCTAGAACGGAGAATTTTGAGAAGGAGATTTTCACAGAATTTACAAGCAGAAGCACCATGAACAGCCTCACGTGCATGCGAAAAACCCAAACATTTAACACACTTACTGTGTGGGTCGTCGCTCGCAATGAAGCGAGAACACGGCGGAATACAACTCCATGGCACTTCACCACAAAGAGGAACTGAGTTCCACTATCGCAGTCGATGAAGTGCAGATGAAGAAACACTCGAATAATAATCCAAAATTCGGGTCAGATAAACTGTAGCAGAATGGCTAAAATGGCCGCTTTGTGAAGGCAGAGAAATCTGAGGAGCAGATGCCGCGTTCGTCAGTATAGGATGGCGACGTAAGAGCGCCGGGGAGGCGCCCGCGCCATCAGCCAATGCATTGGCGGGATTCTGTACGGGCTTCAGACAATCGGCACACCCAGAGGGCGTTACCATTGCGTCATAACTACGCAGCGTCGAGTGAACCTATAAAAGAGAACAGTAAACACCAAATGAAGGTACAGTGCACAGCATAAATGAGTACACCCCCTCTGAACAAATACAAAAGATGTATTTTCTTTATGATCACTAATAAAATTCATGGAAAGATGGCAAAACTAAAATGTATTAAACATATACATAATAAAAACTGAGATATATGTCATTAATAGCCATAAAATAAGTAAATTAGCCAATTTTGTTTAAATTAAGAATTGCAGAAATGAGTACACCCTAGATTTAATTCAACAAATGTATAATATTCTAATACTTAGTATGCCCTCCATAATTTTGAATATACTGCTCTGACCCTTCTTGGCACGGAGTGTACAAGTTCATGACAAATTGTCACATCTGTCGTGTTTAACTCCTGAATGATGAGCTCCTTAAATGCTCTGATCTTTAATGGGGAGTGTTGCTCAACACGTCTCTACAGAATCCCCCACAGGCGCTTAAGAGTGTTAAGAATGAGAGCAATACATGTCCACAGAAGGACACATTGAGAGAATGCATATCCTCAATGTCATGTTGAAAAAACAATCATTTGGTGATTTTGCTCATTTCGGTATATGCTGCTGTTCCGAAGTTGACTCGAAACCGGCAAATGTGACAACATAGAGGAACAAAATGGATAAAGCAGTTGAATCTCACTCAACACATCCAAAACTAATTAATAATGAGAGCAGTAGACAATTTTTTGGAAGTATTTTGCTTATAAAAATGATGAAAAACTATCAAACTAGTGTTGTCACGGTACCAAAATTCCAGTAGTCGGTACCAATACCAGTAAGATTTTACGGTTCTTGGTACCAATTTTAGTACCACAGTAAAATCTGTTGGAACTATTTTACTATTTTATTTAACTAGCTTCATTTTTAAAAACATTAAATATGATGGTAATCATACATATAAATATTTCAGGGCTCTACGGTACCATTTTTCTTTAGGAGCACTTTCTGATCAATAACAGACATTAACTTTTCCATTACAGGGTGATATTTCCCCATTTAAATACATTTCCTGGGGCATTTGTACCATTATAAGAGCAATTTTTCTAATCTTATTAAATGTATGCATCACATTTAATCAATTTCTTAAGTTAAAATAGAAAATTTGTTTTTAAATGTTAAACAATAAATTCAATTTCAACAATAAGACCCAATCAGGCTATTACCAATCAAAAGAAATCATCAAAAAAAATCCATCTTTGCACTGCAGAAGTGGCACAGAAGCTCCATCTGAAGTGGTATTATTTAGACACATTTACATAGGCTGCTTCATGCAGCTCATTGGTAAATTGAATTCGTACATTGTTGTACGAATGTTTTTAAATATAATTTTTTGAATTTAGAAATATGTACAAAAAAAATTAATCTTTAAAAGTTTAATATTTTAAGTAAAAACAGTCTATGTAAAGTGTAAATATGAAAATAAATGTAAATATGAAAATAAAACAGCCAGTAGGTGGCGGTAAATCTTAATGTGCGAGACATTCAGTCGTTCAAAACGCAGATTCATTCAAAAATGCACATTGATCACACATTGATCAGAAATGCTGGTATCGTCACATTTTCAAAATTTCAGTACCGACTTGGTAACGAAGTACCGGTACTTTTGACAACACTACATCAATCCTTGCCAAGCATCTGTCACTTGCTCATCCTGACTTTTACAAGACAATACGAGATTGACAGGTCAGTGCGTCATTTAAACAATTTAATTTAGACATGTATTTTCTTTTAACACTGATCAAAGCACATACATAAGATCATATCATTTAGATGACACGAAAACTCCAGCGTGCGTTTGAACCAATGATGCTTCTCTCATAATATTTGCACTTAAGTTCATGTAGTTCTAACAGTAGTATTCAGTTAAAGAAATGTATCAAATGTAAAATAACACTGGATAGTCACTGTTAATACAGTAAATATGTAAATCCTTACGATAAATTTAAAGCAACAAACGTTATGTAGTGACAGACAGCAGCATGTATTTTAGGCTTCACAGATTCAATATAGGCTACTATTACACGTGATGACGCATACTATTAAACTATTTAAATTCACGTAAGACATAACCGACTGCGTTTATGTGAATACTCACTAAGACAGACATTTTGACAATTTTGTGTGTATTTGACTGTTTAAGGTAAAACAGCTCAATTTGGAATGCGCAAGCTCTGTACAGGCGGGTTGTGAGTGCGTTGTTTGTTTTTATAAGCACAAAGAAACCATCTTTCAAAGAGCTCCCAAGTATGTTACTACTGAATGATAAAATTGCTTAGATGTTTAAAAAGAAGGTTTAAAAAGATGTGGGCAAGTGATTTCCGTCAGTTGTCCGAAACACGCACGAGAGTGTTGTATCGCAGTGCGCAGCTCGCTTATAGTACAGGTGCAATGTCTTTTGAAGCCAGAAGCAATTTGCTCATTTTGAGAAATAGAGAGTGGAGAGAAAGTATTGCTGAAATTACTTGACAAGAAAGTTTTTAAATTACTGATTTGATATGATAATCTGTGTTGATTAATTTATTAATACACATTTGCAGTAATGTCCCGCTTTGTAAACGCGAAACCTGCAAGAATGAGTAAAATTATGCGCAATACCGCCACCAAAATTTAGCCCCTGTATGGTATCGATTTAATACCGATATTTTGGTATTAGATTATGGTACCATACTGAAGCCAAAATTGTGGTATCGAGCCATCCCTGCTGTAGGTTGATCATTTTCATTTCCATCAAACGATGTGGCATCCTTTTTTTCCTAAGACATTACAGTCCATATCAGTATAGATATCCAGCATGATATTTTTCCCCATTGAGATCTGATGTGTTTTCAATGTGTTCCTTTAATTTTTTTGAGCAGTGTACTATTGTAGCCTAGTTTGTGCTGAATACAGTGTAATGAGACTTTTGTCATTAATATAAGAAACTGAAAAAAAGCACAAATGTCAAAACTATACCTGGACCCCAAATCAGCCTCAGACCCCAGAGGGTTAAGATCGCCTTCTACTAGTTGGACTAACTTACAGAATACACGACCCGACCATGAACCCAGCATTCACTCTAACTTATTTTCGTCAAGAAAAATCTGCCTAAGATGGATCTAGCAGATCGTCTTGTGAGTCCTCGTCAAGCAGGACATTCTATTGAGAGCTATGTCAAGAATTTTCTATGTTTCACGGATTATGTACTCTGGGACGAGACTTACTTAAAATGGTGCTTTCAATATGGATTGGACGATGAATTCGTTGATTTAATGCCTTCGGTTGAGCACCCCTCTACGCTATGCCAGCAAATGGACTTTGTTTTTAAGTGGATCAAGATCTTCAGTTTTCAGTGAATGGTGTGTGAATGGCTGCCTGACAAAAAAGTTGTTGTAACTCGGGCATACAATGTCAGATCTGCCCCAAACTTCACGTTTGATAAGACATCTACATGGCAATATTCAGTTACAGTCATAGCGCCACCTGCGGGCAACAGGAAATGTCATGTTTTACACTGTGATTAACTCCACATTAAGATATAACCAGAACAACATATTTGGTCAGTCTAATCTTAAGGCCTTAACCATGTTAAATTGCAAAGATCTTGTGTTTTCGTTTAACGGCGTGTCCATGGCGGCCTGACAAAGTCTGATGTTTCGCCATGAAACAGGAAGCTGTTGTAAGTCAGGCGTACAATGTCCAACCTGCCCCAAACTTCAGTCCTGGCCTATAGACATTAGGGGTGGGAGGAAAACAAAATAAAAAAAATATTGATCCATCGATGCATCGCGATTCTCTCTCCAACGATTCTGGATCGATTCTGAGAATTTCAGAATCGATTCTGAGCTTATTTTTTGACACCGAGTGTGCTTTAGAAACACCAGGATTCTGCTTGCTGCCAATTCTTCACGCACATACACCATTCGAATTTACCATAAAATAATCTTTCATAAAGTTCGGAAAGAGTAATGTTACTCTTAGGGGATTAAATGGACAGGACAAGACGCATTACTTATTATATTTCAAAAGGGATCCGTGCGTGTATGCAACATTAGATCTCCCGCTGTCTGATGTAACAATCAAACAACCCCAGGTGAAAAAAAAGTATACTTGAGTGCATTAAAAAAATACTTAAAAACAAGCTAGTACATTTGTAGTACATTCTTTATTTTGGTGCTAAATAAAAGTGTCAAAGTTATACACTATAAATACACTATTTTAAAGTATATTTGTACTTTAGTAGTACTTCACTGCACTTGGAAAAGTATACTAAATACCACTACTACTTAAATAGATTTTTAGAGCATTGAAATAAAGTATACTACTTCAAAAATATACATAGGAGTTTTATTAGTGTATTTGTTAAAAGTGTGCTTTGAATGCTTTAAAAATTAGTTCAATCTTAGTAGACTTTTATGTAGTAATCCTAAGTTTAAATGAAATTCATTTTATTACAAATATATTACTAATGTTCTAGTTATAAGTACATTTTCCCAACTGTGGTACTTAAGTACACTTAATATAAATGCACTAATTAGCACTAACACTTAAATAGTTTATTAGTCAAGTCAAGTCAAGTCAAATTTATTTATATAGCGCTTTTTACAATTGGTAATTGTTTCAAAGCAGCTTTACATATTAGAAGCACAGAAAAAAGATAAGTGGTTAAAAATAAGCTGTACAAGCAAGCGTGGTAATATGTAACATATACAAGATGGTGCTACATTAAGCCAATGTCGGCTGACTCCCAGGGGTGGAAAAAACCCCCTAGGAGAAAAACCCAGTGTGGTAACACTGGGAAAAAAGTCCTAGGAGGGAAAAAACCCCTTGGAAGATATATATAATATATGTAAATGGATATGGAGATCAAAATCTGAATTATACAGTTTTATTATAGGGATTAAAAGTAGATTATATATATAAATATATGTAAGCGGATACGGAGATTAAAAATCTGAATTATAGATGCAGCATTAGTGCATTGAAATAAAGTATACTACCGCAAAAATATACAGAGGTGTTTTATTAGTGTATTTCTTAAAAGTGTGCTTTCAATGCTTTAAAATTAATTTCAATCTTAGTAGACTTTTACATAGTAATTCTAAGTTTAAATGACAATCACAAATATATTACTAATGTTCTAGTTATGAGAACATTTTCCCAACTGTGGTACTTAAGTACACTTAATATAAATGCACCAATTAGAACTTACACTTCAAATGATTTTAAGTGTAGTCAGATAAAGTAAACCAAATAGTGTTTTACAAGTGCATTACTTAAAAGGGTGCTATGAATGTTTTACATAAAATTCTACTGGATTTTTATATATATATACACTGTCACTATGTTCAATTTTAATGGATTTCCATGAAAAATACAGTACAAATGAATTAATTACAAGTAAACCCAGGTGAAAAAGACGTAGGCCTAGTATTAAATGCTATATAAATGCCTCATTCATTCATTCAAATGTATTAAAAAATATACTTGAAATGCAAGTTGTTAATAATACATTTGTATTCCCAACATGCTTATTAAAAGTGCATTAAAAATATTTTGAATTGCATTTTAATATATTTCTAAACAGTATACTTGAAGTACTTTGGTAATAAATATATGCTTAGTTACACTTTTAACATATATTCTGATAACAAGCATATTTTTTATAAATTTCTAAACAGTTTACTAGAAGTACATTGGTAATAAATATATGCTTCGATACATTTTTTAAAAATATTTTAAACAAGTATATTTTTATTGAAGTTAGTGTATTTACAGAAAACATATAGTTATGTTACTCTTACTTAAAGTACTTTTTATATGTACTTAAAGAAAATAGCAAAATAATTAAGCTTTAAGTGGGTTTAAATGTACTTAACCATGTGTAGGCCTAATGCAATATAACCTATTTTAAATATTTATATATTAAGAATTTTAATATATTCAAAATAAAGATATTTTGAAAAAAAATTACATTTACAATGTACCAACTTAATGTATTATAAACATTTGTCAACTATTATTAAGCACTGCCATTAAGCATATTTAAAATGAATATGTTCCCTAGTGAAAAAAAGTATACTTTATTGTATTTTAAATATATTCCCTTTTTCTATAGTACACTGCAAATATACTAACAAAAAATGTACTATCATTAAATATATATAAAGTATATTAATATCATATTTTCACAATACAACTTAACACATTTTAAAATAATTGTACTTTAGTATATTTTCTAAAAAATATATTTTAGAAAAATATACTTGAAGTGTAAGTTCAGTTTATTTTTTAAAAGTGTATTTATTTGCACTTTATAAAAATATATTTGAGGTATATTTTAACTGTGCGCTGAAAATGATCATTGTAACAATGCACTGAAAGTATATTTAAAAAATACATTATTTAATATCCTGAAGTTGTAGTGTATCTAATGTTAAATTTGAGTATATTTTTTAAGTTTACTTCTTCATCCTTGGAATTCATTATATTACTTGTGCTTATTTATTTCAGTATGAATGCATTACAAGCCCATTTAATATATGCAGTGTAGCCTACAATTTCCAAATATGTGTAAATGTTTATTAAGTTTACACTGGCAGAACCCATCTTTCACACACTTTTAAATATACTTAACAGACATAGAAAATAGACTTATGATGTATTTCAAATATAAGATTAATATATAATGAATATATACAAAATGTATTTATAATGTGAGCATACAACATTATGAATACATTTTGTATATATTATTCTTATATTTTAAATAATTCTTAAGTGTATTTCCTATGTCTGATGAGTACATTTAAAAGTGTATGAAAGATGGGTTCAAGTGTACTACAAGAGGTTACTAAACATTTTTTTAATACAGAGATAGTATGTTAAAAGCACATTTTAGTTCAAATTCATGCTGTCTCAAAATAGCAGTTGAGTACACTTAGATGTTCTTAAGATTATCTTAAGAAGTACTAAAGAAGAGCTTTTAGTACATTAAGTACAAAATAAGTGCACGAAAATAGAGCACTTTAAGTACATTATGGAAGTGTACTAAAATAAAGTGTATTTTACTGCACTTTTTTTTCACCTGGGACAGTAAACATGAGAAAGAAAATGTTCAGATAATCTTAAATACTTGAAGCACTCTTTGTTTATTGCTTGTAATATGTTCCGTTGCTCTTCTTTATTATTTGCTACTTTCTTATATGTTTTGAAGTTATATTAGTTTAAAATTCTTAACATACAGTTGTTTTAATTAACATTTTTCAATTTGTATTTATTTTAAAAAGTAGGCCTACTTATTAATTAGGCTACTTATGTAAATGTAAGGATTTTAAGGTTAAGTTGGTAAACTAATTAATAATAATTAAAAAAGTAGTTCAAAAATCGTTTTGGAATCGGATCGTGACTCCCAGAATCAGAATCGGATCAGATTGTGAGGTGACTAAAGAGTCCCACCCCTAATAGACATCTTTCAAATACAGTGAATAATTATTATGAATTATTGAATCTTTATAATACATTTTAAGAATATTTTCCCCATCACCCGTACAAAATGCACAACACTGCTGGATGCTGCGTCAAAGGGACACGCGCCCTCATATGTAAACAAGCCCAACGTGCATGAGAAGCACATGGTGGAACGAGTGAAGGAGACATGGTGAATAAAAGTGCACATTCATTCTCTGACAGCAGAGGGTGCTGATGGAAGAGCAGAAGTGCAGTGGTTACCCCAAAAATCCAGTAAAGAGAGAAGCTGAACAGTATTTAAAATGCTTCAAATAGCCAGTTTTTTGTATTAGCAATGTTGTTCATCACAGTATGAAATACTTAATACTTAAAGACTTAATAGGCTATTTATTTTCAAACTTAAAGATTTTTATATTCTAATTTATTTTGTATGTGTTCACATTGGGATTGTAAATAAACTGCACATGGGTTCTTCAAACTTGCCTTCAGTTGAACTAGCATATATATACAGGTCCTTTTCAAAAAAATTAGCATATTGTGATAAAAGTTCATTATTTTCCATAATGTAATGATAAAAATTAAACTTTCATATATTTTAGATTCATTGCACACCAACTGAAATATTTCAGGTCTTTTATTGTTTTAATACTGATGATTTTGGCATACAGCTCATGAAAACCCAAAATTCCTATCTCAAAAAATTAGCATATTTCATCCGACCAATAAAAGAAAAGTGTTTTTAATACAAAAAAAGTCAACCTTCAAATAATTATGTTCAGTTATGCACTCAATACTTGGTCGGGAATCCTTTTGCAGAAATGACTGCTTCAATGCGGCGTGGCATGGAGGCAATCAGCCTGTGGCACTGCTGAGGTGTTATGGAAGCCCAGGATGCTTCGATAGCGGCCTTAAGCTCATCCAGAGTGTTGGGTCTTGCGTCTCTCAACTTTCTCTTCACAATATCCCACAGATTCTCTATGGGGTTCAGGTCAGGAGAGTTGGCAGGCCAATTGAGCACAGCAATACCATGGCCATTTACCAGTGGTTTCGGCACTGTGAGCAGGTGCCAGGTCGTGCTGAAAAACGAAATCTTCATCTCCATAAAGCTTTTCAGCAGATGGAAGCATGAAGTGCTCCAAAATCTCCTGATAGCTAGCTGCATTGACCCTGCCCTTGATAAAACACAGTGGACCAACACCAGCAGCTGACATGGCACCCCAGACCATCACTGACTGTGGGAACTTGACACTGGACTTCAGGCATTTTGGCATTTCCTTCTCCCCAGTCTTCCTCCAGACTCTGGCACCTTGATTTCCGAATGACTTTGGACCACTGAGCAACAGTCCAGTGCTGCTTCTCTGTAGCCCAGGTCAGGCGCTTCTGCCGCTGTTTCTGGTTCAAAAGTGGCTTGACCTGGGGAATGCGGCACCTGTAGCCCATTTCCTGCACACGCCTGTGCACGGTGGCTCTGGATGTTTCTACTCCAGACTCAGTCCACTGCTTCCGCAGGTCCCCCAAGGTCTGGAATCGGTCCTTCTCCACAATCTTCCTCAGGGTCCGGTCACCTCTTCTCGTTGTGCAGCGTTTTTTGCCACACTTTTTCCTTCCCACAGACTTCCCACTGAGGTGCCTTGATACAGCACTCTGGGAACAGCCTATTCGTTCAGAAATTTCTTTCTGTGTCTTACCCTCTCGCTTGAGGGTGTCAATGATGGCCTTCTGGACAGCAGTCAGGTCGGCAGTCTTACCCATGATTGCGGTTTTGAGTAATGAACCAGGCTGGGAGTTTTTAAAAGCCTCAGGAATCTTTTGCAGGTGTTTAGAGTTAATTAGTTGATTCAGATGATTAGGTTAATAGCTCGTTTAGAGAACCTTTTCATGATATGCTAATTTTTTGAGATAGGAATTTTGGGTTTTCATGAGCTGTATGCCAAAATCATCAGTATTAAAACAATAAAAGACCTGAAATATTTCAGTTGGTGTGCAATGAATCTAAAATATATGAAAGTTTAATTTTTATCATTACATTATGGAAAATAATGAACTTTTATCACAATATGCTAATTTTTTGAGAAGGACCTGTATATGTATGTATATATATATATATATATATATAAGGGCTGCACGATAATGGTTAAACTGATAATCATGATTATTTTGCACAAAATTATAATCACGATTATTCTATCAAAAAGGGTAATGTAGTAATGGCCATTTTGCACGTTCTTTACCAACCTACACTTCACCCAAAAGGCCTGTAGGTGGCACACCAACTATGATAACTTCGTTAGATGGTAAATCAATACAAAACACATGGTTTTGGTGAGTGCTGTGTAATCTGTATTTACATTAGATTTTTAAAGCAACACTCATCTTTGCAGAATTGTTGTAATTCAGCCACATTGGAGGGTTTGAGCATGAACCGCCTTTTTAAGGTAATGCCACAGCATCTCAATAGGATTGAGGTCAGGACTTTGACTAGGCCACTCCAAAGTCTTCATTATGTTTTTCTTCAGCCATTCAGAGGTGCTTGACTTGCTGGTGTGCTGTTAGATCATTGTCCTGCTGCAGAACCCAAGTTCCCTTCAGCTTGAGGTCACGAACAGATGGCCGGACATTGTCCTTCATGATTTTTTGGTAGACAGCAGAATTCATGGTTCCATTTATCACAGCAAGTCTTCCAGGTCCTGAAGCAGCAAAACAGCCCCAGACCATCACAATACCACCACCATATTTTACTGTTGGTCTGATGTTCTTTTTCTGAAATGCTGTGTTACTTTTACGCCAGACGTAATGGGACACACACCTTCCAAAAAGTTAAACTTTTGTCTCGTCAGTCCATTTTCCTCAGAGTATTTTCCCAAAAGTCTTGGGGATCATCAAGATGTTTTCTGGCAAAACTGAGACAAGCCTTTATGTTCTTTTTGCTCAGCAGCGGTTTTCGTCTTGGAACTCTGCCATGCAGGCTATTTTAGCCCAGTCTCTTTCTTATGGTGGAGTCATGAACACTGACCTTAACGGAGGCAAGTGAGGGCTGCAGTTCTTTGGATGTTGTTGTGGGGTGTTTGTGACCTCTTGGATGAGTCGTCGCTGCGCTCTTGGGGTAATTTCCAGAGTCCCAAAGCTTTAGAAATGGCTTTATAACCTTTTCCAGACTGATAGATCTCTATTACTTTCTTTCTCATTTGTTCCTGAATTTCTTTGGATCTGTAGCTTGTAGCCTTTGAGGATCTTTTGGTCACACACAAGTGATGCTTCTTCACCATTTTTACTTAAATCAATTTAAACACTGATGAATACAAATTATGTACACAAATGCATAGTCTCACACTCACACAAAACAGATTTGAATTATGTGCTGGTAATATAACTCCAATTTCATTCATGCCATGTATGTACATTCAAGTTCACACAACTACATAATTATGACGTAATATACATCCTCACACTACCAGTGAATGGGCACGGAATAAACTCCTAACACAGAATTAATGAATAAAGGATAACATTAAACACATACAGTAACCCTAGCTACTTATGTTCGTCCACCGGCGGGAGACATGATCACGGATCCGTCAGAGATGCAGCTCGATGAAAACGTGAATTGTGCACCGTAAGTCTTGTGGGCTTTTTTTATAATTTTTTTTACATTTGCTAACTACCAAATCAGTCGTAATGAGAAACCGCTATATCACGTAACGTTAGTGTGGAAGGATATTAACGAGTCTGACATACACCTGATCAAAGTTTATTAGAATCAGAAATCAGAAAGAGCTTTATTGCCAGGTATGTTGTTTACACATACTAGGAATTTGTTTTAGTGACAGAAGCTCCACAGTGCAACAGAGTGACAGCGACAAGACAAGACACATAATAAAAAGAATAAAATAATAATATACAAATTTACAAGATAGACAAAGTGCAAAAAAAAATAAAATAAAAAAAATAGACAATTGTATGTACAGTTATATGTGCAAATTTGAAATATAAGTAAGTGTTTTAAGTAAATAATGTGTCATAGTGTTGTGTGTTCCGTGTTTGTCAAGTGTTCATGAGATGAGATGTTACATTAGTTTCTGTTATTAGTAATCAATAACGTTACTCATAGATGACCATTACTAGCTTTGCTGTTGCCTGATACATGATAATAATCTGTACAATATTATGATCTGAGCACAGTGTTACATATCGTTAGCTAACGTTTATATCTATAAGCTAACACCGGTCTCATGCCCTATTCTCCACTAGTTCTCCTCACACCACAGCTCAATGTCTCTCTTTTGACCGTTATTCTGTATAATTCTGGCCTGTCCCTGCTCTCTTGACCACATAGCAGGCTAATTGTATGGCTGTGGTCTGTTATACGAGTATGAAAAAACATTTACAATTTCCTCAGCATCCGAACTGTCATTGCGATCCATTGTTTACCTATTGTTTATATAGGCCGCACTCCCTCCCGTTACGTCACTTCTGATTTGGCATTTTTCAGATGCGGAAGTAAAATTTTCTCTCAAAAAAACTACTCCAGAAGCCTAAGTAGCGTATTTATATGTGTATTTTAAAGAAAATCTCTGGTGGATATGCACCAAATAATAACACACATTTATCTAGGACTAGGCTAACATTAGAGCGAACGGACTTTTAAAGTTGCCACTACTTACGTGCTTCAAGTGATGAGCCGTATTTGAGGTCAATAAATGCATGGGTTGATGCAAAAAAAGGGGTTGTGGAAACATAGGCAGGGTTATTTGGCAAAAAATAGAACATTATTTGAAAATGATTTTCCTTAAAACTAACTAGTAACGTATCTGCCCTTGACAGGCTCAGACTACATATTATGGTGGGCTATTTTAAACAGCAATACCAAGAAAAGTCACTACAATACTCAGTTACTCACTACAATATGGTAGAGCCCTGCATTTCTGCCCGAGCCCGACGGGCCCCGACTTATTTACGGCCCACGGGCCGGGCTTCGGGCCGATTTTTACGTCATAGCTCAGAGGCGGGCTGGGCCTCGGGCCTGTTTTAGGCTTCTTCTCCTTTTAATACTTTGGACATGCATTAATTAAAATAAACCATGAGAAGCTGATGATGGTAAAACAAACACATGCATAGATATAGTGCTGTGCTGGCGGAAACATGATGAGACCATAGCTGCGTCTCATTTCTGAGGCTGCATACGCGCATCCTCATGTTTAGTGTAGCAGAGAGTGCACCTTCAGCGCAGCAGCTGGAAGAGTGAGAATTGGATTAAAATTAGGGATGTTCATTTCGGTGTGACCCATTAAAAATACCAAAATGTTATTTTCAAGGCTTTAGTTTTATACATGTGCAAATATGGCATATAAAACAACAGAATATGAGTATTCACATGTCATGTACTAGGGATGTTGCGGTGACGGATTTTTTCCACCGGTTAATCGACGTGTAAAAAAAGAACGGTAATCCCGGTGTCACCGGGGTTGCGTGTCGGGGATTTCGGGTGGCCGAAAATGCGGTCGTGCAGACGTGCACACGTCTCAATTTACTTTTACAAGACCCATCTTGGCCGCTTCATTTTTGTGGTGTTTTTGTGGTGTGCTTGAAGATGTGCGTGTAAATTCGAAGTGTTACCTCCGGATGCTGCTACTTTCATCAGGCAAAGTTTACAGGTTGCCTCGTTAACGTTTTCAGGTTCCCTGTTGGCATTTGGTTTGAATCCAAAATATTTCCAAATAGGTGCTTTTGCATTTCGCTTTGAAACCAGATCTTCCGCCATCCTTTGCCAGTTAGCTCGCCTCACTCTCCTCAAATGATAAATGAAATCGGACACCGGCTGCTGCTTTACTGCGGTGCTCGTTCCGCTTACGCTAAATTACGAAGGCACGTAGTCACTAACTGAATTAAGTGCTTTATTGCTATAGGCAATAAAACTTCAACACGATGGGGACGGTGCCGGTGGTCAAGTGCTATGACCGGTAGGTGGGTTAAACACCGTGTATCACCGGTAACACCGACTATCGCAACAAGCCTATCATGTACCCGCAGCGCTTGAATGGAGAAATCGCGCTGGCGCCTTGTGCACATACACAACATAGCCTATCAGTTCTCACATTTTTAACTTGACATCACAGCCTGTTTATTATCAAAATAAATACAGTCAATCAAAGTTACACTGCTCAATGTATATATAGGCTAGTCTGTACAATCTGTGGCGTTCAGCCCTATACTATCGACTCACTTAAAAAGCACATGTGAAGGATGTATTGTTGGAATGCGAGTGAAGTACAAAGCCTATAATTTACATAATAAATAGTAGTTTATCATTCAAATACTTCACGAATATGGAAACATTTGGATTTGTGCCGAATTGGAGAGGCAGGCAAAATGTTCTTTTATTTTTCGTTATGGTTCTGTTCTGAATAGGCTACCGTTTATAGGATATGTTGTCTATAGCTATATGTTTATAGTTTGTTTTCTTTTTAAACCGTCTAACTGATAGTATTCATTGGTCAAACTTCTTGGTTAACAGTTAACTAGTCAATTATGAGCATCCCTAATTAAAACTGTCCAATGCAGATGCCGTGCTTTTTCTCTCACGATTCTCTTTCTCTATGAGAGTGTTCTTCTGGCTGTAGCATGTTGTCTCGCTTTTCATTTGAAAATAAAATGACCATGTTCAGTGCTGAAGCTTTGATTTTGATGCACAGCTGTGGTGTAAGGTAAGACAACCTGTAAGTTTGTTTTAAGCCAGTTTTGTTTTTGTTTTTTTATTTTTCCGCACACTGTTACGAGCAGCAGAGCAGCCTGCCTCAGCTTGAAAAAAGTTGCTTTTTACTGTGGTAGTGCTAATAAACGTTTAAACTAACATTGTGATATGTTTATATTAGTGTTTTATATCTATGGCTTTTATTGAACAAGTGTTGATTTGAGAGTCTAAATCGATCAAACGTGCTCAACTCACTGTCGGCCGCTGCGGTCGTCACTTTAAAAACATAATCTTTGATTTAATAAACAAAGAAGTGCTCCAAACATTTTTCTAAATTAACTTAATAAAGAAACAAAAAGGATTAGAACTACTTTGCAATTAAAAACAAAACTGAACATTTTAATGGCTGCAACAAAGGCTGCGTTATTGAGAGGATTTATAAAAAAAAATTATAAAAAAAACGGGCTCCAGTCGGGCTCGGGCCGAAAATAATATCAGGTTTTGCTGGTTAGTTTTGTCCTTGACAGTGTACAAGACAACCTACAATTTAAAACATGAAATTACTCAAATTGTTTTGTTCAAAAGAAATAATGGTAACTTAAATACTAGGAAATTTTAAATACTACCTAATTTTACACAAATTTACACAGATTTACAGTCACTGAAATACGGCCAAAAAACAAATATTAAATATGTGTTCACAAGACTTCCGGGTATTGGAGGTTGTAGACTAGAATTTTTGCTTCAAAATGATGTAAAAATTATCCTGCCAACCCGTTCATATAAAACAATATAGAGATTTAAATTTTGTCAGACACTTTTTGTCAAGAAAAACAGTATGCATGGAGGCATGAATCTTCATGAATAATGCTGTGATTCACACCTGAGAAGACAAAGACCCGCATAATGACCTGCATAATGAGCCCTTTCGGTCAGGTGGGCTATGTGAAAAAACCCTCTGATAACAGGATCATAGCTGTATTAACATCAATATAATGTCCACTCTTGACAAAAAAAACATGATTTTTGTGATCTCATGCATGCATGTATAATTGCACATCATGTGAAGAAAATTTGTATAGGCCTATTATAGTTTAAATTACAGTACCAGTCAAAAGATTGGACGCATTACTATTATAATGTTTTTTAAAAGAAGTCTCAAACTCATCATGCTGTATATCAAACATACAGAAAAAACAGCAATACTGTGAAATATTATTACAATTTAAAATAATGGTTTTCTATTTTAATATACTTTTAAAATATGTATTTCTGTGATGCAAAGCGTCTGAACATTCATGTTATCTCTATGTCATTTCATATAGGCTTTTAGCTTAAAAGCATGCACATTTGGAAAAATATTGATGGATTCTCATATGTTTATGTGAATTTTCTATACAGAGGAGTAATATTTATTTAATATTTATTGTCATCACTATGAGCGCTGGATACTGTGTTTTCAATTCATACTTGCAGCCGGAGGGCGCTCTGTGCACATTTAGTCCACAAATGTCTCCTAATGAAGAACAAGCATACCATGTGACATTCCAGGAACTAACAGAGGCTTCCAGAGATCGTTAACCATGGCTATAACATGCAGATAGACACTTTTGAAAATAATAAATACACGATTGTGACGATGTATAGATGTATTGCCTCAGAATTTGCGTCTGAATAGCGCTCACTCCGTGGGCATGGCCGAATTAGTGGATAATGAGCTGACTCACAGATGTCTGACATGTCTCTCTTTTCATACAGATTACATAAACGGAGAATTTTTGTTTTTGATTTGACTTACACGATTTAAAACCTGACATTTCAATGTTTCTTTAGACACAAGTCTCATTTTTGTGTCATTAGTATTCACTAAGTTAGTTCATTTTCTGAGAACTATCAGATTGGATTTCGTTCAGAGGGAGACAACAGATCACGCATCATGTTAGTTTTCTTTATTTTGCAAAAAGCACAACATTTTGTTTTTACTCTGAGTGTACACAGATAGAAGACATTCTATAGTTTCAATTGATATATTACTTATGTCTCTATGACAAAAAAAAACGTATTTTAAGTATTTTAAGTCTGTTCTGCTGCAATGTGAAAAAAATCCTGCAAAACGCGCCAGCGCATTTCCAGACTCCAGAGTGTTAAACATGTAAACAAAGCATTCTGGTGCACTCTGACAAGAAAAAAAAAAAAAAAAAAAAACACTCATTGACATTAGGGCTGAGAATTGACACAAATTTCACAATTGGATGCGATTTTGATTCAGAAGCTTGCGATTTGATTTCGATTTGATTACCTTCAATTCAATATTGATTAATTTGGGGCCTATAAGGTAAAGAACATAGCAAATTTCCTCAAAGAAAAAAATCTAAACTAATGCTATAAACTATACAGGGAACCACAGCTGGTACATCATTCTAATATTAAAGGTTAAAATTAATTGATTTGTAAGCTACTTACATATAGAGTATCTCACAAACGTGAGTACACCCCTCACATTTCAGCAACCATTTAATTATATGTTCTCAACGGACAATACTATAGAAATGAAAATTGGATATACTTTAGAGTAGTCAATGTGCAGCTTGTATAGCAGTACAGATTTTCTGCCCTCTAAAAATAACTCAACATACAGCCATTATTGTCTAAATAACTGGCAACAAAAGTGAGTACACCCTAAGTGAACATGTCAAAACTGTGTTCAAAGTGTCAATATTTTGTGTGAGCACCATTGTTATTTAGCACTGCCTTAATCCTCCTGGGCATAGAATTCAGCAGAGCTGCACAGGTTGTTGCTGGGATCCTCTTCCACTCCATAATGACATCACGGAGCTGCTGTATGTTAGACACATGGCGCTTTCTCCACCTTCAGCTTAAGGATGCCCCACAGGTGCTCAATAGGGTTCGGGTCTGGAGACGTCCTTGGCCACTTCATCACCTTCACCTTCAGCTTCCTCAGCAAGGCAGTTGTCATCTTGGTGGTGTGTTTGGGGTTATCATCATGTAGGGGTGGGAATCTTTAGTCACCTCACGATCCGATTCCAAAACGATTCTTGAACTACTTTTAAAAATTATTATTAATTAATTTGTTTACCAAATTAAAAACCTTAAAATCCTTACATTTACAAAAGTAGCCTAATTAATAAGTATTATCTGAACGTTTTCTTTCTCATGTTTACTGTCGTTTGATTGTTACATCAGACAGCAGGAGATCTGCGGGAGAAAGCAGCCGGACCTGATGGGATTTCCGGCCGTATCCTGCGGTCCTGCGCTGATCAGCTTGCTGGTTTGTTTACATCTATTTTTAATGAGTCTCTTNATCTAATGTTGCATTCACACACGGATCTCTTTTGAAATATAATAAGTAATGCTACCTGTCCTGTCCATTTAATCCCTTAAGACAAAACTGGCTGTGTTTAGGATAAATTAATTTTGCGTTATAAAACCATTTTGAGACGCAAGTACATTAAACCACTTACTCGGAATCATGCACAGCCGCACGCGCAAGAACTCTTCGTAAACACAGCGTCAGCAAAATTGAAAGCAGCCTTCTGTAAGCAAGTTTCATATTTTAAATATATAAGTCCGCTGCATTCCAAATGACGATAAATGATGCCTTCCAAGAGCATTTGTAAGGAAAATACCGACGGGTGAGACCACGCACAGCAACATCAAACAGTGCAGTACGTGAAGCCCGTGAATGTCGTTGTAATTCGCGTCAACCTTTCCGAACTTTATGAAAGATTATTTTACGGAAGGTTCGAGTGGTGTATGTGCACGAGGAATTGGCAGCAAGCAGAATCCTGGTGTTTCTAAAGCACACTCAGCGTCATCGTGCATCTGAATAAAAAAAATAAGCTCAGAACCGAATCTGAAATGCTCAGAACCGAATCTGAAATTCTCAGATTCATTGGAGAGAGAATCGCGATGCATCGATGGATCGATTTTTTTCTCCCACCCCTATTATCATGTTGGAAATCTCCTGTTCGGCCCAGTTTCTGAAGGGAGGGCATCATGTTCTGCTTCAGAATATTACAGTACATGTTGGAATCCATGTTTCCCTCAATGAAGCGCAGCTCCCCAGTACCAGCAGCACTCATGCAGCCCCAGACAATGATGCTACCACCACCATGCTTGACTGTAGGCAAGACACAATCTTCTTGGTACTCCTCACCAGGGCGTTGCCACACATGCTGGACACAATCTGAGCCAAACAAGTTTATCTTAGTCTCTTAAGACCAAAGAAAAAGGTTCCAGTAATTCATGCTCTCGGACAGGTTGTCTTCATCAAACTGTTTGCGGGCTTTCTTGTGAGCCAGCTTCAGAAGAGGCTTCCTTGTGGACGGACAATGGCAACGCAAACCAACTTGTTGCAGTGTGCGGCGTATGGTCTGAGCACAGATAAGCTGACCTTCCGCTTCTGCAACCTCTAAAGCAATGCTGGCGGCACTCATGTGTCTGTTTTTTAAGCCAGCTTCTGCACCTGATGCACAGCATGAGGACTCAACTTCTTTGATCCACCCTTGCGAGGCCTGTTCCGAGTGGAACCCGTCTTGGCAAACCTCTGTATGACCCTGGACACTGTACTGCAACTCAGTTTCAGGGTGTTACCGATCTTCTTATAGCCTAGGCCATCTTTGTGGAAAGCAACAATTCTAATTCTCAAATCCTCAGAGAGTTCTTTGCCATGAGGTGCCATGTTTTTCCAGTAGTCAGTATGAGAGAATTGTACTCAAAGCACCAAATTTAAACTGCTCTAATACAAGATACACAAATTTGTAAGGTCCTGTCAAGCAGACAAAAACAGGAACATGATGAATAGGACATGTGGCTTTGCATGGTTAAACGGCATACATTTGTTATCACTTAGGGTGTACTCACTTTTTTTGCCAGCTATTTTGACAATGATGGCTGTATGTTGAGTTATTTTCAGAGGACAGTAAATCTGTACTGCTATACAAGCAGCATATTGACTACCCTAAAATATATCCAAGTTTAATTTCTTTAGTATTGTCCCTTGAGAAGATATAATAAAATGGTTGCTGAAATGTGAGGGGTGTACTCACTTTTGTGAGATACTGTAAATTAAACATAAGGAAGTTTTTATAATAATGTTATAATACATTTTCAATGACATAATTATGTTTTACTAATTTTTATATAGGCCTAAACATTTAAATGGTGCCTGTCATAATACAGATTTATACAATCAATATTGAAGCACATGTTAAGTAGCCTACAAATACCATGAATGTGCAATAGCCTACAGTGCAAAATGCTCCTCTCAAAGTTAATTTTTGTAGCTGGCTAATGAGCTTTTGGACATTGAACGGTTTTTCTGAGGTAAATGTTAAGATAAATGTGACATTTTTACAAGCCGTTTTACGGACGCCTTTTCACGGTTGAATGTTTGGATTTCCTGCCGTTAAGGGTCTACAGATGAAAAATAGCCCTTTGGGCTAATTCTGGCACATTTACAGTCGTGTTTATTAATGTGCATTGCCCCTGTTAACAATAAACTATAAACTAACGATCTCTCCCTCACGGACTTCCTGTCTTGATGTAGATATCCAGTCAATTTAGAGATGTTTTTTCAGTATATCTTGGTCACGCTGTACCTGTAACCTTTAGAGATGTTCCGATACCCCTTTTCCATTCCCGATACCGATTCCGATACCTGAGCTCAGGGTATCGGCCGATACCGAGTACCGATCCGATACCTGGGTGTGTATCTGTATATATATATACTACTAGCCCTGTATGAATTGATAGATTTATTTATGGTGTGCTTCAGACTTATCCCTTAATAAAACAAGAACAAATACATACAGTGAACTAGAGTATTTTTATTATCTGACATACATTTGTCAGTTATATTATTTATTTATTTTAAGTGAAAAAGAACTTCAAATGCAGCCACAAATCTAACATTGTAAACTGAAAAAGGTATATTAGTTTTACAATATAACTATAAAAACAGTACAACAAATAAATCTAGGAATATAATTATATAAGAAAATAATCTCTTTAAAACTTGAAGTCCAGAAACAATTTTGTTAAATAAAAATCTCACGTTTTCGACGACTGACAGCAGCTGGTCATCCAGAACAATAAACCCGACAATTTTGTCGGTTATCTTTATTTGTCTTTTGAAAACTTTTCTCTTTGTTTGAATGAAGCTGGCACGCTTCATCCTTCTCCGTCTTAAGCGCGTCAAACGCCCGAATCGCGCCGCAGGAAGTCAATTCGCGTCTTTGCATTGACTTAACATGTAAATCACTCGCGCTTATCGCTTCATTCGCGTCTGGTGTGAACGCAGCATTAGCCTTTCTGTAACCATCGTGTTGCGCGGGGTGACGCGTCTTCAAATGCTTTATTAAGTTATTTGTGTTAAAGTTGCCAATACTTGTACCCCTCAAAATTGCAGCATTGCATATGAGACATGTCGCCGTTTTACTGGTCTGAAATACTGCCAAACAGCAGACATACTGCTAGGCGTTTTCACTTCTCCGCTGCTCTAAACAGTGGTTGCTTGTGGCAACACAGCACAACTTCCTGTGTTTGCATTCTGAGCCGCGAAGAAGAATTGATTTCCGAGTTAAGCAAAGATAGCGGGCACAACTAGGTATTGTTTAAGAAAATAGTATCGGATCGGTACGTGAGTTTAATTACTCGCCGATACCGATGCCAGAATTTTTTGTGGTATCGGTGGTATTTCCGATACTAGTATCGGAATCGGAACAACCCTAGTAACCTTTGTATTTTACGTTTTTGTACTCCATTATCGTACTTTCTTTCGGACATTTTGCTGCTATGCCGTCTAGCAATAACAATGACGTAAATGATTGACATGATTTGACCAGCAGCTGATTGGACAGATGTGACCCAAATGTCACATCTATTCAATTACTTTATTATAATTTTTTTAATGCTTCTTATGAGCCAATGAGAGTCTTTTGTTGTTTTTTTTGTTAACTTTTTGATGTTAATTTAAAATAATAAAAAAAAAGTCTGGCCAATCTGGGGCCCCTGCACACGTAGGGCCCCTAGGCTGCAGCCTAGGCAAACCTGTGTGTTAATCCGCGCCTGCGTACAGGAGTGGATATTTCAATGCGATTGAAACGCTGTCTACGTTGAAAACTTAAAGAACATACAGGAGGTGAATAATAGCCTTTTAAAATAGTTATCCTGCTTTATTGCACTCTATATCAAATATCTATTTCTGATTTAATTACAAAGATGACCCGGCACAGTTTTGTAATGAACCTAAAAGATCACTAATCGGACAGAAAATAAAATTGCGATGTAGTAGTGCACTTATCACATGGCAAAGGTTGGTTGCGGTGGGATTCCAAGCAAAGCGCACCATGTTCACGCGAGCAGCTCATGATTGGCGTCTCAGAACGGTTCTGTTCAAAGTAAATGCTGTGTGCTCCATCACTGCATGTGCTGTGAGTTTAACCTGCATTTTTGACTACTCCTGAGTATTAAATTTAAGTTACATACATTTTGTTCTTGCACTGTTGTTACATTTATAGCAATTTTGCACTTTGACAGCCAGTTTGAGATATAAGCTATATTTGAGTATTGTGTACTAGATAGTTTACAAAATCAAACGATTGGGATAGTTTCTGACTGGAAAAAAGCAGGGGCGGAACTACGTCAGATCCAGGGAAATACTTTTTTTTTAATAATACAATTTTTCTAACGTTTACCAATTCTTCAATAATTATTTTAAATGCGATTTGTTTTGTCATGCATTAGAACTCTATTCTAATATTAATAAGAATATGCTAATTCGTCTCTTCAGTTACATCACACCAGTAGTAATGTTATGTCTTCGATCTTCATGTCAATATCCGGATTCTAACTAGCAGCACCCTTTTTATGTTATTACAATAATGGCTAAACCGATGCATTTGATGCTATCTATGATGCATTTTATAAAGAACCATCTTGACAAAAATGACAGGACGCTGTAACAACTTGATACTTTTGTTGTTTGAAAGAGAACTAACAGATAATTAGGTTTGTGACGCTATCAGCATCTTCAATTCAAAACCCAGTCGACTCCGACTTGTTTAGAACAGACATCAGTATCTGAATTTTACAGGTTGCTGACATCTTACTCATCCAAAAATTCACAGTATAAGTTGAATGCATGGAAGGAAAACAAATTAAGATATTTTTGATAAAATCCGATGGCTTAGTGAGGCCTGCATTGACAGCAAGTTAATTTACACTTTCAAACACCCAGAAAGATACTAAAAACATTTAAAACAGTTCTTGTGACTACAGTGGTTCAACTTTAATGTTATGAAGCGACAAGAATACTTTTTGTGTGCAAAAAAACAAAAAATTACTTTATTCAACAACCTAGAGATGGACGATTTCAAAACACTGCTTCATGAAGCTTTACAAATCTGTTGTTTCAAATCAGTGGTTCGGAGCGTGTATCAAACAGTCAAACTTTGACAGTTTGATACAGCGCCAAACCACTGATTCAAAACAAAAGATTCGTAAAGCTTTGAAGCTTCATGAAGCAGTATTTTGAAATTGTCCATCAATAGATATTGTTGAATAAAGTCGTTATTTAGGTTTTTTTTGGGCGCACAAAAAAACTATTCTCGTCGCTTCATAACATTAAGGTTATAATAATTTATAATTATAATAATTTGTTACATTTATATAGCGCTTTTCTGGGTACTCAAAGTGCTTAACATATAGTAGGGGGAATCTCCTCAACCACCACCAATGTGCAGCATCCACCTGGATGATGCGACGGTAGCCATATTGCGCCAGAACGCCCACCACACACCAGCTTATTAGTGGAGAGGAGACAGAGTGATGAAGCCAATCAGTGTATGGGGATGATTAGGAGGCCATGATGGACAGAGGCCAATGGGCAAATCTGGCCAGGATGTTGAACCACTGTAGTCACATGAACTGTTTTAAATGTGTTTCTGGGCATTTCAAATCGTTAATTATCTTGTTTTCATTGGAGGCCTCACTGAGCCAGCGGATTTTATCAAAAATATCTTAATTTGTGTTCTGAAGATGAACGAAGGTCTTACGGGTGTGGAAAGACATGAGGGTGAGTTGTCAAGCAACAGTTTCAGAGTAGCTTTACCAACACTGCGAACAACAGCTCATTGCTGACTTCAGAACAGTTAAGAGGGTGAAGAAACGCTGCACTATGCTGCTCTGACACATTTGACAACTAGTTACTAAAAGTTTAAAAGGTTTAAAACTGTGAGAGCTCCACCTTCACTCGCGTGGGACGTACCTTTGACTCATTTTGTGTGTTTGAGTTTGTCAAGGTAAGAGCTCCGTGGGTGAAAACATGAACACTCTGGATAGCCGCTTTATAGTACAAAATGAAGTTGTGCTTGTAAACAAATGAGGCACTAACACTGTTTTTCATGTTTGATACTGCAAAGCTGCTTGATTTTAAGCAATCTATTGAATAAAGTGCTATATGAAGACGTGACGTGACTGGAGTGCTAATTTGCAGAGCTCGTGCTAACATACCCATGTTGTTATGATCAGACGCTTTTCTTATGCTTTCTATAATAAATGCTTGCTGTTTTCTAATATTTGTTGTGTTTATTTTGTAACTGAGAAGAAAGTGCATGGCACATATTTACATATTCATCTAACCGTCGCTCTCAGCAGTGTGGGTGGCATCAGATGTTTGTTTACAGTATATCGCTGGTCATGCATTTCAAACTTTGTTTTACCCCAAAACGAAGAACGAAAATAAACTTCGTTTGAAGTATACCGGGGCCTTAAGACCTTTGTTCGGAACACAAATTAAGATATCTTTTGATGAAATTCAATGGCTCAGTGAGGCCTCCATAGCCAGTAATGTCACCAAACATCTCAAGATCCAGAAAGGTACTCAAAACATATTTAAAACAGTTAATGTGTGTACAGTGGTTCTACCTTAATATTATAAAGCGACAAGAATACTTTTTGTGCCCCAAAAAACAAAAGATATGTAAAGCTTTGAAGCAGTGTTTTGAAATTGGCCATCACTTGATATTGTTGAAAAGTCGTTATTTTGTTTTTTTGGTGCACAAAAAGTATTCTCGTCACTTTATAATATTAAGGTATAACCACCGCCGGCAATAGAGGCCTCACTGAGCCATCGGATTTCATCAAAAATATCTTAATTTGTGTTCTGAAGATGAACGAAGGTCTTACGGGTATAGAACGACATGAGGGTGAGTAATAAATGACATTATTTTTGGGTGAACTAACCCTTTAAGTCAACTAAAAAAAAATTTCCATACTACATTTTCTAAAAACTCTGCACTTAATAGAAACGTACATAAAGAATCTTTAAACCTGAAAATGGACTAATGCAAGCCCTGCATAACCTCTGCAAAACAGAGCACCTTCTTTTTCCACAATCCACATTCATGTGTATAGACTGCCAAAACAGTAACTATGTTAATATGGACACTTTTTGTTTCAATCAGAATAAAATTGTAAGTCAAGTCAAGTCACCTTTATTTATATAGTACTTTTTACAATGCAGATTGTGTCAAAGCAGCTTTACATTGATAACTGGTACATACTTTTGGCTGCACAGCAGCTCTTAAAGAATAGTGTCAATGCAAAGTCATTCCGATTGATGAATCCGAACATAGTGTTTACATGGATGCTAAATTAAGTGATCGGTTTGATGTAAGTATTCATATGTGACAAGCTTCAAATCATTTTTAATCTTTTGACATGTGCGGACTGCACAAATATAGAGTTTCCCGCTCATCAATTATTTTCTTTGTTTTAAAAAGCAGACTTAATATTTATCTATTTTGGGTCTTGATTAGGAGACGACAAGCACATGACGCTTTGAACTCAAGCAGTAAAAACACCCTTCCCACACCCAAAACAAGGTGTATGTGGATATATGAGAGATTGAAGCAAAGGACTGCTGGGACAACGCTGTCCTGCAGCACTTCACAGACAATGAGTCGGAATGAGAATTTAAAAATGACATGACAGTCATTTATTACACTATAGGTTATTGAGAGTTGTTTATTAGTGAGGCAGATGACTGCTGCGCTGACGCAAGTATAGGTCTCTGCGGTACAAAAGAGGGGCGTCTCCCAATTTTGGGGTGTTTTCTAACTGAGAAAGATGTTTTCAACGATCCAACCAAAAAAGTACGGAAGCCGGGATAGGCGTTTTTTTTTTAAAGTACGGAAGCCTGAAAGGCCATTCATTATTATTTTATTATTTTCTTGTTTTCTCATGATCACAACTACTTTTTTAATGTTTAGATCACGAGAAACAATTATGTCGAGATAATGAAAAATAAATAAATAAAATATTGCTGCATGCTTGACTTCCGTAACGGGGAAACTATGCGTTTTTCCCATATGGAAACATTTTACTATAATATATTCATTTATTTTGAAGAGTATGAACTATTTTACAGGACTTGTAGCTTATAGCTCGAGAGGGCGAAATATATGATTTATGCAAGTTTTATTAGCCTACTCCGTTTTTATTATTATTATTATTATTATTTTGCATAAACTACGAATTATAATGACACGGGTATTGTGAATCTTACCAATCGGCGTCATTTGTGGTTGGACATGGGGTGAAAAAATACTATTAATTGATAGTAGCTAAATAGTGTTTTTGAACCAGTAGTATACTGTATATATTATAGTCAGGCCCGTCGCCAAGGGGGGGCATTAGGGGGCAGTGCCCCCCCAGATGAGACAACGTGCCCCCCTAATCCGATTGAGAGCAAAAAACTTATTTCTGTGGATCTGGCCATTTACATATTCCATAACGAAATGTCTTCAGCAGCATTTAGCTCATAGGAACACAATCTCTACAACGGTAACTTTAAATAACACATTATCTTCAGAAATATGAAATAGAAATTAGGCGGAGTGTGTGTAAGGCATGGACTTGAGACTATAGCCAATCACGAACAAATCTGTTGATTTTTGGAATGCAATGACTAATCAGAGAAGTAACTTAGCACTGAACAAAAACTCGTTTTGAGCGGTGAGTGGATTTTGAGTTGTGGACACTGGCAAATATTCCCTCATTATAACAAACAATTATGTAAATGGTTATGTAATTATTATGCAGTCAGTTTAATTTATTGTTACAGAATTTCTTGAGATCGCAATGAACTATGAGTGAGATTTTTTGTGATTATAAAGGGAGTGCCTTTTGCGCACTCTCTGCCAAATCCCGCGTGCATATTTTTAAAAGATTAACAGTGGTTTGTGAACGTAAACACTTTATTAACAAATAATTTATCAGCAGTGTTTATGTTGGGATATGTAGGTTGTGCTGTGACAAGTAGGCTAAGTTAAAACTATTTCAAGGAAATATGTTTAAATGTGTTTTTAAATGGGAATCGCATCTCCTTAACCTGGAGTTCGTTCACCCTCCGCCTATGATCAGAAAATTCATATTTAATGCATTATTACACAAAACGGAACTTGAAACATAATTAGGGCTTATTTATAAATGACTAGTAGCCTATCGTTCGGAGACCCGCCGCCTTCAACTATTTTATTGGTGAGTACACTCAGTCTTTGTTACACATCAATATGCTACAGATATATGCATAATATTTTTATTGCTATTTGGTATGTATCGTTTTTATTATTGTGTTGTTCGAGGAATTGAAAAGCTTTGTGCCTCGTGTTTGCAAAGTATATTGCCATAATGCAAAGGGGTTTAGTATTTGGTGTAGTTTGATCTAATTAGGATCAACTATCTTGTGTTTTTGAGGTAATATAGAACTTTATTTCATTAAAGAAGTCTATTTCTTTAGATATAGAAGTCTGTTTCATTAATAATAAATACGGGACATTATTATTTTGGCGAACGTCTGTTTCTCAGATTATAAAAATGTGTGCCCCCCTATGAAAACCGAATGCCCCCCCATTCTATATGTTCTGGCGACGGCCCTGATTATAGTATTTACAACACTTTGTTAATGAATGCTACAGCATAGGCTGAAGTATACTTTAGTTTTTTATACAGTAAACTGCGTGCATTGTAGTATAATATAGTTTAAAGAAAACTTAGTACAGTATTGGGTAACGTAATTTGTTTATATTACTATAGTTGTTATATTACCACAGCAATACCACAACAAATTAATTCAAGTATGGTTCAAAAACACTTTAGTATTTACTATAAATTACTACGGTATTTTTTCACCTCTTCACCTTTTTCACCTCAAATAGTTTCTTAAGGCTAGATCGCCTTCTTGTGCTACAAGTCTTGTATAGTAATTGATGCTCTTCAATATGAAGAACGCAGAAGAACGCAACCAATGGCCCGCGATCAACAGCCTATTTTATTTGAATCTCTTGCATGCCAAATTTCACGTCCATAGTGTAAACCGTCGTCATAAAAGCTATATAGTATTATATATATATAATATTAAAATGGCATAATAGCCTACTGCACTATATTAATAGACGAGCAGAGAGAATACGTAGGCTAGACAGTGCTTGTGATTTATATTAACTAATTTTAAGTGTAATTGTTTTTTATAGGCTATCAACCACACAGAAACACATGACTGTCTCAGCGTATATTGTATAAGTATAAGCTTTATGTGCATTAATGAGACTATTTACTGACCTTGTGTAAGCTTTAAAATAAAGAAAATGTGTTAACCTGAAATGATGACTCTGAAGACTTTAAACTTTATAATCATTTTACTGACCACAGACACTGTAGCCTCAACCTGCTGGTAAAACTAAAACAAATCAAGTGACCAACAGATTCATCAAATAGAATAGCGAATGTTAGCTAATAATAGATATCGCTAGAAGTGAGTGAAAGTAGATTGCTTGAAGCTTTTTACGAGCTAGCAAGCATATTCACACAAAAGAAACGTTAAACAACTATTAAACAACTTAAATAAAACACTTACATTCATATACAAGACATATTTCTTATTGTTTTTCCGGAAATCTCCCACTCGATTTGAGCAAATCAGGTAAAGAGGTTGAAAAACACCTATTCTAGTGTGACAACACCCCAAAGTTGGGAACCGCCCCTTTTTGTTCCGCAGAGACCTCCTTCTCCGCTGACGGACAGAACGAGCAGAGATCCTCCCTCGTGCGCGCGAACTCTCTGTCTTCAAAGTAGCCTAAGCACCGTCTTTGCTCTCTCTCTACCTCGCAAATAATCTAAATCAACTGGCACGATGCTAAAAGTTCGGAAGACCGAATCCATGTTTCACGAGGAGCATTCAGAGAATGTTTTTCCTGAATAACCGCTGGGTGTGAATAGTACTAATAAATGTCACCTCATCTTCTCTGACAGGCGTCCCGCACATGCAGCTGACATAAACCACACTTTCAGTAAACAAAAACTATCCAGTGATGAAGTGTTTTCTGTGTTGACAAATCTTTTGCGATGTCCTAATTCGCACGCGTCAACATCCGCTAATGTCTGATTCACGACCTAATGGCTCATTTGAACAGATTCATTTTAATGAATAATGAAAACAACTGATCTGCCCACACGGTCTTTAACGAATCATTTACTCGAACAACTAGCCTTAATAATCTACAGTATTTTCAGGTTATTTAAATGACAATGTGTAGTAAATTAGGCCTACCTATAAAATCAGACTGGAGTGAGGTGAAACCAGAACAAAGCAAGTTGTTGTTAGCTAGCTGCATTCAATTGTATATGGTAGAAAATTATATTATTAGTTAATGTAACTTTTTAATGCTACTTTTTAATACTGATTATTAATTATTATTATTATACATACCAAAATAATTTTCAGGTCTAGCAAAGAAGCATCTTCTCTTTATAAAGCTATGAAATTAGATTTTTTTGCAAAGATGGCAAGAAAGAATTACAGTGAGAGTGACGGGTACTTTATAGTCAGTATTGGGCTCGCAGATCACGTGGGTAGGGCACTTTTTACTGTTTGTGTGGATGAGCGTGTGGATGACCATGTCTGATGACCATGTCTGTCACCACCGAAGACCATTTTTGACCTAGAATAAAAACCCTGACAACAGCTCGTTCCCTGAGTCATATGTCATTATGCCATTTCTACGTCTTCGGTTTGCAATCCGATCAAATGTTTACATGTACCACTGAATGAATTAGAAAAGGTTTAAACCACCCCTTACAACCCGAATGAGATTTTTACTCGGACTGTGCTACTAGTTTGATTACAAATGGATTATTATGGTCCATGTAAACGCAGCTAGTGATCCACCTTTAGGGAAGCTTTAAATTCATGGAAAACAGATTGATGTACTAAAATGTACTGTTGAGTGTTAAGACTGTGTGTGACACTTACTGCCATGACCAGTTCAAAAGGATGTTTGTACACCCTCACAGGGGACTGATACTTCTGAACCATGGTGGAGACGATGACGTTACTGACAATCTANAAAAAAAAAAAAAAAAAAAAAAAAAAAAGACAAAGCCAGGAAAGAAGTCAAACATTCCACCTTATGTAATGAACCCAACAGATTGGGCAGATTTCTCAAAATTAGTAATATTACATCACACGCAAATCAGCTTTCTATAAATAAATCTGACTACAGATTACAAAAATCTTAAGATTTAATACGTAATACAAGAATTGTGTAGAGGCATGTTGGAAGGAAAGGAATTCAATAAATGTCCAGTTCATGCTGTCAATTTATGTTGATTCCACAGCCTGAATACACAAACACATTCAGAATGAATGTTGAAAACATCTTTAATGTATGTAGACACAGAGAAATGCAAAGTATCCTTGTCCTAAACTTGTCCTTTACTAATTTACAAGTAAATGATGTTCAAGCTTTAAACTTTTTTTTAAGTCTGTCCCAGTTAATAACAAACCAAGGTAAATGTTATAACAGCAACCCTACCAGCCACCACATTACCACCATTAACAGATTTATGATTTATGTTACTTCCTTGGCATCTACTGGATATCTTATTGGGTATGTAGGAATAATTACATTCCTGAATCAAGTTACTTCATGTTTTCTTAAAGACGGTTATACAGATAACAAAAGAAGAGTACAACTGGAAATTCATGGAAAAACTGACTATTAAATGATACACTAATACCGCTGTTACTATCAATAATTTCATATACTATCCAAACACTGTGATCTAGACCTACCTACAGTATTCGCTATTAAATAAAACCCATTCGTGTGAGATACACTGACATTAAACTAGATTAAACTTTATTCAAACCAACATGTTAATGGGTGTGATATATGTATTAAAAAAAGAAAAAAAGAAAAATGACATCAAATAATTATTAAACTCGCCCAGAGGCGACAAAACATCCAGTGCTTCCCACACATAGCCGCCCACGTATAATAACGGCCGCCCAAGTATATTCGGAGACACATTTTTGCTTTTATTATTTTTATCCTCTTATACTTTTATATCCGCGAAAGATAATGAAACCATCTGCGATCGATTAACTAGTCGTTTCGTACCTGCTCGTCAGAACTGTTTACTCCCGCTGACATTCCCACGGGCGCTGCATTTTGCAAAGTCACAAGGGGACGCTGTTGCGCGTTCTACAGGCTCATGCAACAGCGCTTCAGACTGCTTCAATGTGATTCTCAATCAATGAAAAGCGCAGATTTATGCTAAGCGAATGCTATGAACTCAAGTTGATGAATTATTACAATGTCTACTTTATGGCCTTTTATATAAAATGTTTTAGACGATTGTAAGAATCTGAAGGATCAGCCTGCAATAGTGCAGACATTTCAAATTAAGAGTCCCGGTGTATTTCTGGCTTGTTTATAATTAAGTCACACGCTAAGTTTTTTCTTTTTCTTTTGGGCATTATTGGTATTTTGGTTAAACAATAAATTGTATTTAATTTGATTTCCATTTAATTCATAGTAAATTATTGTAGTCTCCCCCACAGAAAGGAAAGACTAAGAACATTATTTGACACATATATTATTCATTTTATAAATTTTACTAGTAAAATCTGTGTCCCATTCACTGAGAGAGACACTATATGACAGCAAGGAGAACATAGGAAAATGTGAACCATTTAAATGCTGTAATTTTGCATAATTTAGAAATGCATGATAATGCATAATATTAGTATGTAATTAAATGTAATATGTTATTTAATTCAAATTAATTTCAATAAATAAAAATACTGTTTAAAATCAAACATTGTTTGTTTGTCACATGTAGTAGACAATGTTTGTGCCGTGGGTAATAGGAGGATTTTTCGCCCGGCTACCACCGCAAGTATATTTCAAACCTGTGGGAAGCACTGCACATCTATAAACAAACTATATCCAAAACACTTGCTATTATGACTTATCAGGTATTAGAACTGTGTCTCTAAATAAATGTAGCGTTTGCTTATTTCTCCGAATTTGAATGTTGTATATTAGGAATAACATGTCTGATCTCGGCAGCTAAAGCAATTAGCCTGTTAGCACAACCAGTAACGTCTAACATTAAACTTAAACAAGGCAATACCCTCACATTAAACTCAAACATAAAAAAAAACACTTCAAACCTTAAAATGGTGTTCTTTACTACCTCTATAATTTAATCTATCGTTACCAAAACACAGAACGTACATTTATAAACGGTTATTATAGGAGACGGTCGACGTACGGTGTTAGCAAACAGAATTAGCAAGTTTGATAGGAAGCATTATTCGTTAGAACACCGGCTGAAAACAAAATGACGTTAATAATACGAACTATGTTCAATCGTTATCTAATTTCAATTCTGTAGCAAATTTTTGTACGTGTATTTTGTAAATATACTTACTAAAAAAAACTATGAAGATCTGAAAACAGATAATTCGTAGCAGCAGATAAAGTAGTAGGTTATGAATGTAATAAAGGTTGTTCTTCAGCTTCTAAATGCTAGGATTGGTTGGCTCTGGATTTCCATGATAGGATCTCTCTAAATCAAAGCCGAACAGTGACTGCGGTCCAGACTCGCAGTTCCACTGCTGCCGAATCTGTTCCATCACAAACTGACTGGCTGCAGAAGACGGAATAACACTGCTGCTGCTGCTGCTCCTCCTCCTCAGCTCAGTATTTTTCCGAACAGTTTTGCTGTATTTTTCATCGCCACCATGCGACTGACTGACAAAGAAACACCAGATTATTTACTACGGTGACCGAGGGGGGGAGGGGGGACATGTTCGGTTCACTTAGGCTGTTTCTCAATTCCAAGAACGCAGAGAACGGACTTGCGTTCTCGTGGATTCCGGTCTTGACAACCTTGAAAGAACGAACTCTGAAGGACGCGAGGACACAGAACGCATAATTTGAGAATTGAGATGTGCTGCGATCTTGTTGCTCAACTGACCGCCCAGCATCTTATAAGTGGCTAATACACAATAAAAACAACATATCACAAACAAATGTCATAACCTATTAAAACCTATTACACCGGCGCCCAGCAGCAGCCCTGCCCAATTTATTTTACAGACTTTGTGTTTAAGTCTTCCACTTTTTCACAAAACCTTTGCTCTCTAGAAACCCAGTCAGTTTGGGTTAAAATTCTTTGAAGTTCAAGTATTAGCACTGTAAACACTGAATCAATACCAACATATGAAATTAAATTAAATTAAGGACGTGCATCAGAAAAATTGGGAATGTTGGACAATAAATATTTAACAGAAAATAACAGCTTGTTTTTGCAGTGTTGTATGTTAAAGCAAAAGTGTCCAAAAGTGGGAATTATGCGATAACGGACACAGCAATGCATCATGTATTATAAGATCATTATGTTTGTAGCGTGATCCAATAAAACATAACGTAGTTCGTATATGTACAGGAAGAAGGAGACGGGAACCGGCGAGAGTTCAAACCATAACTTTAATATAAAATAAACAAAGAACAAAACGAAATTAATGCCGGCATACCCTCACGGACGTCTGCCGGCCACACAAACATAATAAAACATAAAGTAAAGTCCAGGCCTGGTCCTCTCTCGTCCTTCACTGTCATCACTCCTCCTTTTATGCTCTCCTCCATGAGAGATTCGAGACCGGTGCAACGCGCAGCTGATGCTCGTCATCACTAGCATCACCGGCCTCGCGCTGCTCCCTCAAGGCTCTCGCCGGCCCTGCTCGTCACAAAGTACAATATATATTTCAATTCAGATAGTGGAGTAATACCTACTATTATTATTCCATTAGGTCTGGGGCCGTATTCACAAAACATTTTATCTTACCACTAAGAGTTCTCCTAAATAGCAGAAAAAGTTCTTAGCTAAGAGTTTTCTTTTAAAACCTATTCTCAAAGCTGCTGAGACAAACTTTTACTAAGGAATAGACTGAAGTCTTAAGCTAAGCGTTAGGGCGGGGTTGACCTCATTGCTATGGAGTATACACACAGTGATTGGCTGATGGGGAGGAGTCAGTGATTTAATCATAGAAATATGAGAATTCAAGCAACAAATTATGTTTTATAAACAAAGTTTGGGAGAAACACATTCAAACGGTCTTTCTAATCAGCTCGAGAAGAGGAATATATACACAGACGAGAGCTGACTCGCCTACAGTTACTTCAGCAGTTTTCTGCATCCCTCCGCCACCCCGTCCCTCACTCTCGGCTGGGGATACGGGGAGAACTTTGGGTTTGGGATAAATTCCAAGCTCGGAGCCCTCGATCCCCTTGGACAGCACACGAGAGGACAGAGAGGACTCCTCTTGACTACTCCCAACGTTTCACAGATTTAGGAGCTAGTTTTAGCTCTAAAATGCTTTGTGAAACACTCTTAGAGCAAAAAATTAGGACTCCTAAAATTAGGACTGGCACACCCATTATTTTTAAGAGTTTCTCCTAAATCGGCAAGTTAGGAGCTACTTTTAGCCTTAAGATGTTTTGTGAATACGGCCTCTAATCTATATTGTTCGCTGCAAACATGATGATCTTAAATGTATTAATTATTAATTTACTATTAATAAATGTGTAAAGTTGCATAAAATGGAAATACTCAATAAAGTAGGCTAACTACGTTACCTCAGATGTATAATGGTTGGATTCCACAACTGGTATAATATAACATATATAAGACAATAGTCAAATTTCAAGTCAAGTCAAATTTATTTATATAGCGCTTTTTACAATTGGTAATTGTTTCAAAGCAGCTTTACATATTAGAAGCACAGAAAAAAGATAAGTGGTTAAAAATAAGCTGTACAAGCAAGCGTGGTAATATGTAACATATACAAGATGGTGCTACATTAAGCCAATGTCGGCTGACTCCCAGGGGTGGAAAAAACCCCCTAGGAGAAAAACCCAGCGTGCTAACACTGGGAAAAAAGTCCTAGGAGGGAAAAAACCCCTTGGAAGATATATATAATATATGTAAATGGATATGGAGATCAAAATCTGAATTATACAATTTTATTATAGAGATTAAAAATAGATTATATATAAATATATGTAAGCGGATACGGAGATTAAAAATCTGAATTATAGATGCAGCCAGAACTGGATCTGTAGGCCCATTGTCTCCTGGGCTACATTGTAGTCAGGTCCAGGCACAGGTTCTCCATCTGATCTGGATACGGCCTGGGTCCAGCACCCGGCAAACCTCAGGATAAGCAGAGAGACTGATATTAGCGTAGATGCCATTCTTATTCTGATGTACAGGTGTATAGGTAGATATCTAGTGTTATAGGAAATGTTCTCGGTTCCGGCCGACCTAATTATTGCAGCGTAACAATCCTTTAACGGATTTGAAAAAATGTTTATTGTATTGATAATGTGTTATGTGTATGCAAGAGCAAAGAGATGTGTTTTTAGTCTAGATTTAAACTGACAGAGTGTGTCTGCTTCCCGAACAATGCTAGGAAGATTGTTCCAGAGTTTAGGTGCTAAATAGGAAAAGGATCTGCCGCCTTCGGTTGATTTTGATATTCTGGGTATTATCAACTGGCCTGAATTCTGAGATCGCAATAAACGTGAAGGACTATAATGCACCAAGAGCTCGCTTAGATATTGGGGAGCTAAACCATTTAGAGCTTTATAGGTAAGTAGCAAGATTTTAAAATCTATACGATGTTTAATAGGGAGCCAATGTAATGTTGACAGAACTGGGCTAATATGGTCATACTTTCTGGTTCTAGTAAGAACTCTAGCTGCCGCATTTTGGACCAACTGTAGTCTGTTTAAAAGCCGAGCAGAACAACCACCCAGTAGAGCGTTACAGTAATCTAGTCTTGAGGTCATGAATGCATGAACCAACTGTTCCGCATTTGTCATTGAGAGCATATGTCGTAATTTAGATATATTTTTTAGATGGAAGAAGGCGGTTTTACAGATACTAGAAACATGACTTTCAAATGAAAGATTGGTATCAAAGAGCACACCCAGGTTCCTAACTGAGGACGAAGATTTAATGGAGCACCCATCAAGTGTTAGAGAGTATTCAAGGTTTTTTCGTGAGGAAGTTTTTGGTCCAAAGATTAGGATATCAGTTTTTTCTGAATTTAATAATAAGAAATTTCTTGTCATCCAGTTTTTAATGTCAGCTATGCATTCTGTTAGTTTTGTGAATTTGTAGGTTTCGTCAGGGCGCGAGGAAATATAGAGCTGAGTATCGTCAGCGTAGCAGTGAAAGCTAACACCATGCTTCCTAATTATCTCTCCTAAGGGCAGCATGTACAGAGTGAAAAGCAACGGTCCTAGTACTGAGCCTTGTGGTACTCCATATTGAACTTGTGATCGATACGACATCTCTTCATTAACTACTACAGACTGATAACGGTCAGATAAGTAAGATTTGAACCATGCCAAAGCAATTCCACTAATGCCAATATAGTTTTCAAGTCTTTTTAAAAGAATGTTGTGATCGATAGTGTCAAAAGCAGCACTGAGATCTAATAACACTAATAGAGAAATACAGCCACGATCGGATGATAAGAGTAGATCGTTTGTAACTCTAACGAGAGCAGTCTCAGTACTATGGTATGGTCTAAATCCTAACTGGAAATCCTCACAGATTCCATTTCTTTCTAAAAAGGAGCACAATACAACATTTACTGTAGGAGCCATACAATGTACTGGTGACTTAATTTAAAGAACTCTTCTATTGAGCTTCTGATTTGTTTGTGAAACTATTTGGGTGGTTAAGATGTGAAGGATTCTATGGTCCAGTTGGCATTTTCACCCCATAATGGCGGCCGCGCTACCGGAGCGCCATCTAGTGGCTGTTGCCCAAAAAGGAAAAGAGTTTCGCCTCTTGGGTTCTGTACTCTGTCTCAAGTCTGCATTCGATGCATCTTCGATATCAAGAACACATCCAGGTACTTTCATGCGTCCTCTGTTCTTGCGTTCTTGAGTATTGGAATTGAACTTCGACGGTTGATGATGAAGTAGATCAAGAACACAAGGACGCAAGATCGCTTAAGAATGCATATTAAGAAACAGCCTTAGGCTACGTTCAAAACTGCATACTTCCTTAGGCAAAAAGCAGTAGGCGAACGAATAGCATGTCCGAATCCTTAAGGCTGCGTTCCATACAGCATACTCACTGAGTAGGTATTTAATTTCAATAAGTAGCCTACTTGCTTGCGCTAAAACAGTAGGTACCTACCTATGGGTGCGTGTACGGTACAATTTGAAATTAAATAAGCAGAAACGAGAAAACAGCGATTATGTAAGGATATTCCGGACAATTTTCAAAAGAAATTGCAAATTGTATTTGCAATTACGCTTTACATATGTGGATGCTTAATCCAAACGCAATTGCAAATCTTGCATTACCTTTTGCGTTTTCGCTGTCGCGAACGCACAGAGAGTGCCAACTTTCAAATGGAAAAGCAAAGTCCATTTGCAACTGTTTTTCCCATGTCTTTCGAGTTATGACCCTGTCATATTTAAATAGCAATCTCAATTACCACTTCTGCTTTTTCATTTTCTTTGCGTCGCGTATGTAGCCTGCCAAAAATCAAATCGCAATTCATTCATCATTTGAATTTCCAATGCCTACACTGAAACCTGTCAATCAGTGTCAGAGGTGGGACTATACTGTGGGGCGTGTTTGTGTGGTAAGTGACGTCACTCGCAGTCGACTGTCAAGAGGGTTAATGTCATGCCAATGTGTACTCTATACAAAGTTGTATATATTATAAATGTAATCTCTGTACTCTTTACAGTCATAATAATAATAATAATGAAGAAATGTCATGCCGAATACTTTGAACAATGTCGGTAATCGGTGAAATTGTAGAGGAACTTATGATGTTCGCACAGCAACGACGCCGGATTGGAGGATCTGAGCGAACCATTCGTAGAAGACTAGAACAACATGGATTAAGGTACATACAATTTTCGTAAATGTGTGCTTTATGGAGATAAAAAAAGCATTTGGAATGTATGGCACTGTACATATAATGAATATCAATACATACAAAACATATACAGGTGCTGGTCATATAATTAGAATATCATCAAAAAGTTGATTTATTTCACTAATTCCATTCAAAAAGTGAAACTTGTATATTATATTCATTCATTACACACAGACTGATATATTTCAAATGTTTATTTCTTTTAATTTTGATGATTGTAACTGACAACTAAGGAAAATCCCAAATTCAGTATCTCAGAAAATTAGAATATTGTGAAAAGGTTCAATATTGAAGACACCTGGTGCCACACTCTAATCAGCCAATTAACTCAAAACACCTGCAAAGGCCTTTAAATGGTCTCTCAGTCTAGTTATGTAGGCTACACAATCATGGGGAAGACTGCTAACTTGACAGTTGTCCAAAAGACGACCACTGACACCTTGCACAAGGAGGGCAAGACACAAAAGGTCAATGCAAAAGAGGCTGGCTGTTCACAGAGCTCTGTGTCAAGCACATTAATAAAGAGGCGAAGGGAAGGAAAAGATGTGGTAGAAAAAAGTGTACAAGTAATAGGGATAACCGCACCCTGGAGAGGATTGTGAAACAAAACCCATTCAAAAATGTGGGGGAGATTCACAAAGAGTGGACTGCAGCTGGAGTCAGTGCTTCAAGAACCACTACGCACAGACGTATGCAAGACATGGGTTTCAGCTGTCGCATTCCTTGTCTCAAGCCACTCTTGAACAACAGACAGAGTCAGAAGCGGCTAAAGACAAAAAGGACTGGACTGCTGCTGAGTGGTCCAAAGTTATGTTCTCTGATGAAAGTAAATTTTGCATTTCCTTTGGAAATCAGGGTCCCAGAGTCTGGAGGAAGAGAGGAGAGGCACACAATCCACGTCAGAGTCCTGCACGGGTCCATTTTTGGAGACCCGCCCCCGCCCGTACCCGCAAAGTTCAGCACCAGATCCAACCCGTCACCCGTGATAATATCAAAATTAAATCCGCACCCGCCCAGACCCGTTAATATTTGGCCCGTTACCCGACCCGTGCCCACGATAAATCACACATGCTAAAATCATTCCAATTAAAGTGCTTTATTTTTTAAAAGTTAAAGTTCTTAACTTTTAAAAAATTCTTAAAATTCTTTAAAGTTAATTTCGTTTTGTATTAATTGTATCTTAATTTTAATCAATATTTCATCAACCAATTGCTTGTATTTAATAAATAAGAAGTAAATATAGCAGACAATAGATGATCCCGACACGGAGGTGCCGGGGAGAACTGGAGCTCGTATCATAAATGAACTAAAACTCAGTGTATAAGGTAACTTAGCCTACTTGCCTCACAGACCTGAGGAATATATCTATATTGGAATGTCTACTTTTAAACAGAGCAATTCAAAACGAAAGAAAACAGACTGCTCTCTGCTTATGTAATCCGAATGAAATGTGCATTTCTCTCAGGCGCGTTCACTACTGCGAAGATCGCGAGTCAGCATCGTCAACTTCATCTTTGCAGCCACTGACACAGAAAACACTTGTTTAATAATAAACAATTAACATGTCTCCTTGCTATATTTTACATAATCATATTCATTAGGCTACTTTTTTTGCCGGTTCTTTGTGACAGCTTTTAGGTGCTTTATTGGCAGCGCAACCCTTACATGTTAGCCTACATGAACTCATCACGACCGCATCAGCACAGAAAACATGGAGCTGCCATGCTCGCTCCAACTAGGCTACGAGAAGCATCAACAAAAGTCGCACTGTCGCAGTGGTGGTGACGTGATGGGTCAAATGTCATATCGTTGTTGCGTATAATGGTAATTTAGACATACAAATGTTGAGCATATTTTTCATCCGCGCTACTACCCGCCCGCAAGGAGTTAATTATCCGCCCGCATCCCCGTCCGTGAATTTTAGGAATATCACAATCCACCCGTTTTATCCACTTTTATGCGGGTATCCGCGGGTACCCGCGGGTACCCGACCCGTTGCAGGACTCTGATCCACGTTGCTTTAGGTCCAGTGTAAAGTTTCCACAGTCAGTGATGGTTTGGGGTGCCATGTCATCTGCTGGTGTTGGTCCACTGTGTTTTCTGAGGTCCAAGGTCAACGCAGCCGTATACCAGGAAGTTTTAGAGCACTTCATGCTGACCAACTTTATGGAGATGCAGATTTCATTTTCCAACAGGACTTGGCACCTGCACACAGTGCCAAAGCTACCAGTACCTGGTTTAAGGACCATGGTATCCCTGTTCTTAATTGGCCAGCAAACTCGCCTGACCTTAACCCCATAGAAAATCTATGGGGTATTGTGAAGAGGAAGATGCGATATGCCAGACCCAACAATGCAGAAGAGCTGAAGGCCACTATCAGAGCAACCTGGGCTCTCATAACACCTGAGCAGTGCCACAGACTGATCGACTCCATGCCACGCCGCATTGCTGCAGTAATTCAGGCAAAAGGAGCCCCAACTAAGTATTGAGTGCTGTACATGCTCATACTTTTCATGTTCATACTTTTCAGTTGGCCAAGATTTCTAAAAATCCTTTCTTTGTATTGGTCTTAAGTAATATTCTAATTTTCTGAGATACTGAATTTGGGATTTTCCTTAGTTGTCAGTTATAATCATCAAAATTAAAAGAAATAAACATTTGAAATATATCAGTCTGTGTGTAATGAATGAATATAATATACAAGTTTCACTTTTTGAATGGAATTACTGAAATAAATCAACTTTTTGATGATATTCTAATTATATGACCAGCACCTGTATATGGCAGCTACCTTTGGCTCTCCAGGCCAAGACTTCCCTTACGAAAATCAACCATTGTTTTATTAAGATGAAAAAACATGGCTATTGTAGTTATTCAATGTTAACCACAAATTAACCATGTTTCTGTCAGGACCACTATCATCAAATATGATTGATAATTGCATAGAGTTTTCTATGGTTCTGTTCTGGGCAAGAACTTCGTGTGCATCCATGCAGCCTAGTATGGATAAGAGCAGGGAGAGCAGCAATAGGGTAACAGAACAGAACCAACATATGCAGATTCTTTAATGTCATAATTAAACGTACACATATTTCAAGAATTAGTCTGATTCAAGGGAATCATAAGCCAAATCCTGACTGACGAGAGGAGGAGCTGGGGATGGACGAGGGTAATTCGCTCCTGAGAAATGCAATAGCTGCTGATAATACTGAGGAGCTTATATATAAATGCTGTGATAGGCGTCGTATTCCTAGGTTGATGCGAGTCAGCTGATGCAAGCTTGACTGATGTGACCTGCCAGAACTGACACTAACGCTGGATTTTTCTTCAAAAACCATACTTTAAGGTATTTGTGTGGTTATACAAATGGTAATCACACACACCACACACAAAAACATCAACCCATGGGTAATTTTCTTAAGAGTTGTTTTTAAAGGATTGCTTTGATCGTGTTAGGTATTTATGCTTTTATTATAGAGTACCCCAGGGATGACGTGTTTTTGTAGGCCAACCCGGAAGTTAGCGGCGCACAGGTTCCCTCGGTTGAAAGCCTATGCACTTTTCCCATAGACTTTTGGAAAATCGCAGAAAATAAGCTCTGTGTTTAACAAAGTGTTATGACTCTTACACGTTTTGTCTATCAAAATAATCTTTACAAGTTAACACAACATTTATGGATTTTGAAGCCTAAATAAAGTCGTCAGATATAAAAGGCTAACAGTAGGCTATAAACGGACTACAGCACACCATGGTCGCGGATCAACGTCGTCACCACCAAGCTTCCTCAAACTTTATTTAGAAAACAACTCTATTTAAAAACATGCTCACTGATTATGATCTGTACTGTGTATGAATACTTCTCCACTTTCTCATGAGGAATGCTGTCGTAATGTCCTGTTTGTCATGATGACGTCTAAAGTCCCCGCCAAAGGAAGTAGTCCCTTTTAGCCAGTGGCGTAACTTTGTTTTAAAAAGTGGGTGGGACAAGAATGTGTGTCTTTGTCCAGATAGACTAGTGGTAGTATATCCGTTTAGAGTGCAAGAGGTTCTCAGTTCTAATCCAACCATGGATGATATTTTTTTTTCTCATTAAAACCAAAGATGTTCATCAGTGATTGTATATAAAGAGCAGGGACACGTTTATGTGTATTTTGTTTTGTGATTTCAACGTAACGAATAGAGAGTCTCTGCAACAGCGATAGATTGAAGCGCTCATCCGTGTGAAGTCTGCGCAGTGTGCACGAGCGCCGAGAACCCTATTGCACGCGCCTCTGATAACAGCGGCAACGAGCACTCAACATGATTTCAAAAACAACACATCCCAGCGCCAAATAGCCTATTATTAACACAAATTGATAATCAACTAGAGGTGTTTATTTTGTATTAGATATCCACAAGATGTTTCAAAAAGTGGTGGGGACAATATCGACCCTTTCAAAAAGTGGTTGGGACATGTCCCACCCCCCCCCCCCCCAAATTACGCCTATGCTTTTAGCAATTTGTTAGCAACCGCCGATTTTAAGACACAGTAAAAGTTTTAAAAATCACAAGTGGGTTATAACTGGTGTGTTTTATGTCATAGATCAAAACGTGAAAGTATTTACATTTATGCATTTGGCAGACGCTTTTATCCAAAGCGACTTACATTGCATTATACTACACATTTGTATGGGAGTCTGTACAATCCCTGGGATCGAACCCATGACCTTGGCATTGCTAGTGCCATGCTCTAACCACTGAGCTACAGGAAAACTTCCTTTGGCGGGGACTTTAGACGTCATCATGACAAACAGGACATTACGACAGCATTCCTCATGAGAAAGTGGAGAAGTATTCATACACAGTACAGATCATAATCAGTGAGCATGTTTTTAAATAGAGTTGTTTTCTAAATAAAGTTTGAGGAAGCTTGGTCTATAAATTATTTAGAGGCTTTGTTAACCACAGACCTTATTTCAGGCGATTTAGCAAAAGCCCATTCAAAAAACCCATAGACTTTACGGCGTTGGAAACCGGAAGTCCTAAAATGCTAACTCGCTTCCGGGTTTTGCCTACAAAAATGCATCATCCCTGAGGCACTCTATTGCCTTATACAATCATCTGACAATCTGTGGTATTAATATTCGTTATAAATTATTTACAGTGCCATACATTCTAAATGCTTTTTTTCTCCATAAAGCACACATTTATGAAAATTGTATGTACCTTAACCCATGCTCTTCTAGTCTGAATGGTTCGCTCAGATACTCCAAGCAGGCGCACAAGCTGGACACACGAGTAACCACATACAACGTAGTACTCAATCATCTCTAGTGGTCTGTCCATTAAAGGATGACCTGGTCCTTTAGATGTTCTGTCCCTCACAAAAAGCCTGTCAGCCACTTCACTCAGGTTGGCGAAGACAACATTACTGATGCTGCTGTTTGTCACCCTGTTGAAAAAAAACAGCATATGCTGGTAAGGTTTTGAAGCTGGGATGCTGGTTTGAGCTGGTCCTGGTCATTTAACCTTTCCAAAACTGACTGAGTAAGAGGAAATCTGTAGAGTATGAACTGTCGTCAACTTGCTGCTCAAGCATCATAAGTTCATCCAGAATTTCACCGATTACCTCCATTGTTCAAAGCATTCAGCATGACATTTCGTTCTTTTTTTTATCAGGTTTATAAACAAGTCCACAAAAATATACACCCTATTAACAACAAAATCACAAAATAAAAAGTAAAATAAAGAACAAAAAATAAACATACAAAAAATATAAAATGACATTATATAAAGGTGTCTCAAAAGGCACTTTTTAACAGCCAGGAAAAAGGTCACAGAGCATACTGTCAACTGTATATTATAGGAAAGAAAGAATCTATATTATAAGATGCACACAATGTTATCGATTTTAAACATTGCTGGAGGTAGGCTAGATATTGTATTCAAGTAGTACTTAAAATCTTTACAAAATATAATAAATAGGGGCTTTACAGACAAAAATGTGCACTTATGTATAAAAAAATAGCTAGTAAAATAAATAATTTATTAGAAAATATTTGTCCTTTAGATTCTTATCAACATGATAAAAAATATAAAAAAAACATCCTTGTACAACAAAGAAATATTGACTAAGACAGAAGCATGTATCAGATTTTTTCCAATCTGCATGACATTTATGCGAGCGACGTCACTTACCACACAAACACGCGCCATAGTATATATTAGTATAGTCCCACCTCTGACGCTGATTGACAGGTTTCAGTGTAGGCATTGGCGATTGCATTTGAGTTTTGACAGGCTATACGCGACGCAAAGAAAATGAAAAAGCAGATGTGGTGATTGAGATTGCTATTAAAATATGACAGGGTCATAACTCGAAAGACATGGGAAAAACAGTTGCAAATGGACTTTGCTTTTTCATTTGAAATTTGGCAGTCTCTGTGCGTTCGCGACAGCGAAAACCCAAAAGTTAATGCAAGATTTGCAATTGCATTTGGATTATGTCACAGTTTATGCGTCCACATATGTAAAACGTAATTGCAAATACATTTTACAATTTCTTTTGAAAATTGTCCGGATTATCCTTCCATACTAGAGAAAACGTATCTCAAACCCCGTTGCACACCGTTTCCAGGAAACGTGCCGTTCAACCCGGAAACTGTAGCAAAATGTTGCGCACGGGTTTGAGCTTGAACCAGGGCTGCGTTCAGCCCCGACAAATGTTGCAAAACGTTTTTTTAAATGGAAACGGTGGTGCGTTGAACCACCGTTTCCATTTAAAAATAAATACGTCTGATAACGCAAGAGTTGCAACTATGGCAGCTGAGAAGGCCATTCTTTGTGTTCTTTTTTAAGAATTTTCAGAGCCTGATAAAGTCATTCTTCTTCATTTCTTGAAGGCAATCCCACCCGCCAGTAACCTCACACCTACTGACGGGCCTTGTCTTTTACTGGACATTTAATGGCAAAATGTCCTGCAGCACCACAATAGAGACAAAGTCCCTGTACTCGGCGTCGTTCCCTCTCCTCCTGGGACAACCGAGCTCTGCCCACCTGCACGGGCTCAGGATCGAAGGAGGGACCAGCTGTAAAAGCCGCGCTGGAAAACTCCTTCTCCACAGCAGAAGTCTGACTGCTTTGAGCACGTTGATCTCGGTGCTGAAGCCGCGTGTCCACTCAGATTGCTAGATCAATCAAGTCGTCTAATGTTGTGGGTAAATCCAGCGCGTACATTTTTATTCTGGATACGGTCGGCCAGCCCATGCATAAAGATGTCCCACTGTGCCTCCGCGTTCCAGTTGCACTCTGCCGCCAGAGTTCGGAATTCGATGGAATAGTCCGTAACAGCTGTCTCTCTGACGGAGGTCCACCAACGCTCGCGCCGCCTCTCTCCCAGAGACTGAGTGATCAAACACTTTCTTGAGTTCCGCATTAAAATACTAAAACGATGAACAAAACAAAACGGATGACCTTGTTCCCAAACCGCCGTTCCCCACAGCGCTGCTCGTCCCTATAACAATGTTAATCGCAAACGCCACTTTCGACTCCTCCATAGGAAATGATGACGGCTGGAGAGCAAAAAAACAGGGAACATTTAGACAGAAAGGTACGGCATTATTGTGGCTCACCAGAATAAACAGTAGGGGCTGGCAATCGAGGCTCCGTGGCTTGGGTGGAGTGGTCAGCAGGTGGAACAGCTGATGGTGGATTGGGCACAGTGGGAGAGTGGGCATAGTCAGTCCAGAGCTGTTGTAACTGCGTGGTCAATTCCGAGACCTGTGGCACCAAAGCCTGAACAGCACGTCCCGTCGCCACAATCTGCTCCTCCTGATGATCAAAATGAACGTTGTTGTTAGACAGGATCTCCCTCAGTTCGGCAGCACTCTCTGGATCCATAGTGGTCAGATCGTTATGTCATGGGCAATAATATGGCGTTTTTACTGTCTGTGAGATTCTAGAAACATCTTGTGCCCTGTCTCTTTTATCATGTGATCTTTCTCTGTATACCTTAAAAGGATGCAGGCCTCACGTCATAATAATGATTGATCTTATTGTCCTTTTATGTACTTCAGTCACTGAACTGCTAGTTTCACTTCTTATTTTCTAACTATATAATGTACCCCTAGACAAATAAACGGTGTGCCAATGATTGAACTGCACTCTGTGTCTGTCTCATTTTTTGGCATCCAGCTACCTGCTTTTCTGTGCTGGGTTGCTCAACCTAAAACAGATCTTCTCGAAATATTTGATCTCCAAATTATTTTATCTGACAGTCTGGGGGCTCGTCCGCGAAACAGGGGATTTTCCCTGAGAACTGGGAAAAGAGAAAGGCGCGCCGGGGATCGGAGGACCTACGGAAAAGGGGTAAGTGTTTTTGGATATTTCTTGAAGGAAGTATGCACTTACCCCTGTAGGATCCTATTATAACATCTCGTGGAAATACGAGAGGTTTTTTTTGTAATCACTAGTAGCTAGTGGAATTTATTCCTCCATTGTTGTTACACTACGGCTGGCAACAGTAGTTTTAATAAACTATTAGCGTGAGAGTGATTGGGTTTAATCACCAAATGTTAGTGGAATTTATTCCTCCATTGTTGTTACACTACGGCTGGCAACAGTAGCTTTGATAAGCTATTAACTAGGGTGGTTGGAGGTGCAGTACTGATCACACTGTACTTCGGATCACGGCAGCGTAGGCCTATATTAGTTCACGGACAAAAAAATAAATAAATAAATCTTTTCATATTTGATATTGATGAAAATAATTTCAATTGCTATTGCATGTTGATATATTGTGACACAAAAGAAGGTGTTCTAGGGGCGACCCGAATTCAGTTTGGCGAGAGCTGGACTAATTTGGCGAGAGCCCAAAATTAGATTAAAACACCCAAACAAAAGAAGGTGATATAGAGGCGATCAGGACGAAAAGTCTTGTGTGAGCCTAACATAGGACCATCACCCACGTCACAATACGATACATGTACAGCAATTGAGGTTGGGCAATTGAGTACAGAGAAATTCTTTTTTTTTGCGCACGCTTACTAACACATTGAAGTGGAAGATGGGGGGTTCAGTCTCTAGACCACTACCTAATGAAACGCCGGTTGAATTCATGTTTAGAAACAATCAGGGATTTTACACTGAACCATACGTCAGTAATATGGCAGGGTGGTCAGAACAAATGAAACCACAAATTGAAGTACCATACCCCCGAGAGGGTTCGTTCACAGACGAAAATATGCAATTGGCTAAACGTTTAGTGAAGGAAGGATGGGGTGACCCACAATGGGATTACGATTATATGACAAAAAGTTTTAATGTTTGGAAAGAAATTAAGAAAATTTGGGATGAGGGGCCAGGAAAGAAACATATAGCTGCTTATGTAGCCCAGAAAAAAGGACTCATAGCAGAAAGGCCCCATCCATACAATATGGGTCTTGGATTATCTGCACCGTCTGTGATAAAACCAAAAAGGTTGCAGAATGATTCGAAAGTTCCAAAAAGGGGAAGCGAAACTGAGTCCAGTCAGAATGCAATGGTGTGGCTTAGAGCTGGAAATGCAATATCTATGAAACCACTAAAAATGTCTGATATGGAATCAATATGCAAAAGCCTGCCTTCTCCTCAGAATCCTGGTAAATTTGTGACTGTTCTGCAAACGCATACAAAATATGCTCACCTTACAGGGGCAGATTACAGAGCAGTTTTGTTGAGAACATTGCAAGAAGATGTCACTGAGGCATTGTTAATGGATAAATGTCCAACACTGAAACGTGACAACGATAAACCAACAGGCTCGGGCACAGCTGCCTCGCCCCATGTTTATTACTGGGAAGAGCCTGAAAATCATGATACCTTTTTTAAAGAGCTAAGGGTTTTCTTAGACAAGCGCATAGGTGCAAGACAAGATTTATCCTTTGCTGCTAATACTAAGCAGAAGCCAAAAGAGTCTGCTTCAGACTTTTACATGCGGTTTAAGAAGGCATGGGTGGAAGAATCTAAACTTCCAATAAATACTGAAATGAAGGCTTTGTTCACAAATACCTTTTTGAATAATATGCAAAGCAAACAAGCGCAACTGATCAGAATTACAACAACTAATCTGTTCAATATGGAAATAGATGCATTGGGACAGCGAATTAGGGAACTAGACTCGTCTGGAGGTTTCACAGTTAAAACTGAGACCGCAATGTTTACAGAGCAAAAGCCCCAAGTGAGAGTTCATGACCAAAAAGTGGAAGTAAGACAACCCTCGGCCCAACAAAGAAACTCAGTAATAGTTTGCTACTACTGTGGCCAAGAGGGTCATGTACGCCGTGATTGTAGGGCATTGAAAGGTCAACAAAAGAGGAAGCCATGGGTAAAGCCACAGCAACAGAGAAATAAACCAGCAGCCACGTATCCTACTACATGGCACAACAATCAGCAATAGGGCCGCCCACAGAGTTCTGTCAGTTCCGATCTATCAATGATGACTCTAACCTTTTTAAATCATAGTGAAGATTTACCTTATATTTCATTAATGGTGCATGGTCAGCCACAAACGTTCCTTTTGGATTCTGGAGCAGATGTGACATCAATGACCTCTGCACACTATGAGGGTCCAATTTCTAATCAAGTAGTTAACTCTGTGGGTATATCAGGAACTGACATTGCATGCCCTATAACACCTCCTTTGGAAGTAAGAGCTCCTGGATTTAAACCATTTTTTCATAAATTTACCATAATCCCGAATTCCCCAATCAATCTTTTGGGACGGGATATTATGCACAAACTCAATATGGATATTAAATTTACTGACAAACAAGTTGTGTTTTCCTTCCAATCTAGTTTGCAGGTCTCAGTGAATCCTTTACCTACATGGGAGGAGCCCAGTGAACCACAGTCTGTCTCCCCACAGCCTGACACACCTCAGATGGTACATCACATGATTAACCCATCATTGTGGTCACAATACAAGGATGACACAGGTTTCATAGACATGGAACCTTATAAAGCTAAATTGAAGACTAACAAACCAGTCTATATTAAACAATATCCTTTGTCTAAAGATAAGGAACTTGGTATCAAACCATTAATTGATAATTTCGTCCAGCAGGGTGTCCTCATACCAATACATTCGGCATACAACACGCCTGTGAACCCAGTGGTCAAGGCCGATGGAAAAACATGGCGCTTGACCCAGGACTTGAGAGCTATAAATCAGTTGATAACACCGTTGGCACCGATCGTCCCTGACATTCCAACTGTTGTTAACTCCATTCCGTGTACTCACAAATATTTCACGGTTATTGATCTTTGCGCAGCATTCTTCTCTGTACCTGTACATCCAGATACTCAGCCCATTTTAGCTTTTACGTTTCAGGGTAAACAGTTGACGTGGACACGCCTTGCTCAGGGCTTCATTGATTCGCCCGCCGTTTTCTCGGCAGCAGTGCAAAGAACTTTGGCTAAAATGACTGATTTGCCTTCTACAGTTTGTGTGCTTCAATACGCAGATGACATCCTGGTTTCCGGGGAGACAAAAGAGGACTGTGAAAAGGCCTCCATCATCGTCTGCAATGTGCTTGCCCAAGCTGGATTCAAGGCCTCGAGAGACAAGCTTCAGTGGGTCAAGTCTAAAGTGACATACTTTGGACACATCATAATGCCAGGTTTGAGAGCGATCTCGACTGATAGGGTCCAGATGATCAGAAAAATGAAGTCCCCTCGCCTCGAACTGTGCAGCAGCTTCAAAGTTTTCTGGGGTTAGTGAACTATTGTAGATCCTGGATACCTGATTGTGCCATACATGATAGGCGTTTGCGAAGCCTGATTGACCACAAAGCTCCCCCAAGTACTCTTTTGAACTGGACTGATGAGGCAGAGATACATTTCACTGCCTTGAAACATGCCATCACTAAGGCACCCGCATTGGGCCTTCCCGACTATTCCCGAGATTTCCACTTGCATGTCCGCGAGGCGGAAGGGGTGGCTCTTGGCGTCCTGTTGCAACAGCATGGCTCCACATACAGACCATTAGCATACCTATCTAAGAAACTAGATAATATAGCCTCAGGTATGCCAGCATGTCTTCGTGCTGTAGCTGCGGCTGCTCTGGTTGTACAGATGGCAGAAAGAATGGTTTTATCACATCCGCTGATCCTTTATACCTCTCATCAGGTAGGAGCTATTTTACACAATATGCAAACACAGCATATGACAGCGCAACGACGCTCAGGCTATGAGGCAATCCTGCTGGCTACCAAGAACCTCACCATTAAGCCAACAGCATCCATCAACCCTGCGCTATTAGGCATTCTAGGTATGGCTGACATGGTAGGTAATGCGACGGATCATGATTGTATCATTGAATTGACTTCCTCATGTTCTTCCAGGGCCGATCTTTTGGATACGCCCCTGGATGGGGGGGAGAATATTTATATTGATGGGTCATGTTCAAAACCTTCTGATGGCGTCTACCTTTGTGGTTATGCTGTGGTGTCAGACACTGGAGAGGTAATAGAGGCTTTCACCTTGGATTATAATTCGGCCCAAGCTGCTGAATTAGTAGCATTAATTCGAGCATGTGAACTGATGGCAGGAAAACGTGTAACTATTTACACTGATTCAAAGTATGCATGGGGGGTGGTGCATAATTTTGCTAAAACATGGGAAGCTAGAGACTTTAAAACAGCAGATGGCAAACCCATAGCTCACTCTAACTTAATAGGACAATTGACTAAGGCAGTACAGTTACCCTCCGAAGTGGCCATAGTAAAAGGTAAAAGGTCACGCGGTAGGGGACGACGAACAAGCGGTGGGAAACAGAAACGCAGATGAAGCCGCCAAGGAAGCGGCAAAGGCCCAAATCAAATCGACATTTGTTGTGGGTAACCAGAGTCAGGTAACTATGGCTACGCATATAACTAATATACCTGACATTGACATTAAGATCCTGCAGAGTCAACCAACACAGGCTGACTTAGAGCATTGGGGAAAACA
>RJVU01014084.1:3107808-3117832 GCA_003731715.1 Anabarilius grahami | reverse complement strand
TTGTAACGATCACCGTCTGCTCCTGTCACTCCCCGGACTACACTTCCCATAATTCTCCCTGCCAGTCACATGTTCACTCCACACCAATCACCTGTCGCCACATACAGCCATGCACACACTCTTCACTAATCACCACACCCAGCTGCAGCTTGTTACCTGGATTATAAAAGGACTCTCACTCACACCATCTAATCGCGAAGTCTTGTTAACTTTTGTTGCAATTCTGAGCGTTCCCTTGTGTTTACCGTCTGCCTGTTTCCTTGTTACCGTTCCTGCCTGTTCTTTGTTTATTGACCCATCGCTGCCTGTCCTGATCCTTGCTTTGTATACTGACCTGTGAATGATATCCGCCTGTCCTCGACTCACCGCCTGTACTCTGACTACGACTCTGCCTGTCCCTTGCTGTTCCTGTTTGCCCCTGATCGACCCAGCCTGTACGACCACTCTTACCTTAATAAAAGCTTGCATTTGGATCCCCTGCCGGAGTCTCCATTCATAACAGAAGTAGAGAAAGTCAAACACAATGACACAATTCCTCGTAAAAGAGAATTATTAGGGTCAAAAAGTCCACCACACACCAAACCACTTGTAGTAACTTTAAGACAAGGAAGGGATGAAAGTTTTGTGTGTGACCCTATATCTGCTCATCTGGGGATGGTGGGCCTTAACACAAAATCAATACGAACTCTGTATGGTAGCGGACTATACCTTTGTACTGGGTCATGTAGTTGGTCAGAGATAAAAGCGTATGTTGGACCAGATGAGTGGGGAATTAAAGGACGATTTAAAGCAAACACAATGTTAGTGGACCAGGTAGGAGTAGTCTGGAAAGATGGAAAAAAAAGGCGCTCATTGATGCTGAATATTACAATACCTAACGTGCAGCCTTCTGATGAAGGAATATATTACTGTGCATGGGCTAGAACAGGTAAAGATGCCTATCAGGAAGTCCGGATCAAAGTAATTCAACAGGAAGTAGACATGACAATTCAGAATGTGATAACAGAGTTATCCCCAAATTCTAATGATTTATCACCGGACATGTCAGCAAAGGACATAGAGTTCATCATGAGTTCAGATTTGAGTGATGCTATTAAGGAAGTTAGGACAGCTAAAGCTAGATGTGAAGGAAATTACGCATGTGCACTAGCGCTTTTACAACGAGGTGCTTTAAAGAATGAGATAGATGGAGAATGTTGGATTTGTATGCAACTACATTCAACGTGGAAAACATACCCAATAACCTCGGAAATCATACGTCTTGAGAAAAATAAATGTGACATGCCACGACAAATGTCTATTATAGTACAAATGGCGGATAATCTACGAGCTAATAAAGCTGCAACATCCTCTCTCAAAGATTATAACTGCTCGTATACAGGTTTCCCATTTGAGGGACTAGCTTTTCATGTGCAATCACATCACGCAGATTTGTGTATTTGTTCAAATGAAGGAAAGCATTATGTAGGAATGTCAGATTGTAAGAACACCATAACAGTAAATCAAGCAGCTAGGATAAAAATAACTGTAGCATTAAGTATCCTAATCAAACTATGGAAAGTTTTGAATGCCCGTTTTCATCCCTCGATAGCGCCCCAGGAATGATTTGGACCTGTGGAGGAATGGCGTACTATCATTTAGATGAAGGAAATTGGCATGGATGTTGTTATCCAGCATTGCTTTCTACGGGAACTACAGTGATGACCAGAGAGAATATTGATACCGATAACAAAATGACACCACATCGAAAGACACGAGATGTAAATAATATGCCTGATCGATATAAGGGATACAAGATCTCTAGTCCATGGACAACTCCATGGGAAAATGTAGGATGGTCTTTGGCAGGTTTCTTTACTGGAGTAGGGACCACAATTGCTTTAAACAAGATCAACGGATTAGCATGGCAGGTTTTATCATTGGAGAATGATACCGCCCACGCATTAGGAATAATTTCAGATGAATTGAAGAAAATGAGAGAAGCAGTCATTCAGAACAGACTAGTTTTGGATATGCTCACGTCGGAAAGGGGAGGAGTTTGCCGAATGTTGGATGTATCTGGTTGTTTTCACATTCCAGATAATTCAGACAACATCACGAACATCATTAATCACATGAGGGAATCCATCCCAGAGCCAAAGAGAGATGAATCTTGGTTTGGCTGGCTTGATAGTCTTTGGGGTGGATGGGGAACCTGGATTTTCAACACAGTGATACCTATTGTTGTACTCATGTTGATTTTACTGCTGATAGCACCATGCTTGCTTCGATGTATCAGTAGTTTTATTATGCGTTCCATTACAGCTATCACATCAAGAGATACATACCAAGTGATGCTAAATGTTCAACATACCCAGACATTTTCTCGTCCAACTGCTGTTCAGCCAAATGAACATGAGTTTGATGATGATACTGATGCCAGTGATTGTGATTACGCCCGTGTTTATGAGTTATAATTTTTATCTTTATGAGTTATCTTTAATCAGAAGTGATTCTTAATTAGTTATAATCTTTAATCTGAAAAGAAGAATTTAATCCACAAAGATTATCTCACTAACATTTAAGTAACCAGATTTTCTAATTAGTTTGATATATACTCGAACTAACACCAAAAAAAAAAAAAAGAGGATATGTGTATGTATGTCTACAATAATGAAGTTATGTGCACAATGATGTTTTAAAAGTAAGACATTTTGCCTTAAAGTGGCCATTGTGAGATTCTAGAAACATCTTGTGCCCTGTCTCTTTTATCATGTGATCTTTCTCTGTATACCTTAAAAGGATGCAGGCCTCACGTCATAATAATGATTGATCTTATAGTCCTTTTATGTACTTCAGTCACTGAACTGCTAGTTTCACTTCTTATTTTCTAACTATATAATGTACCCCTAGACAAATAAACGGTGTGCCAATGATTGAACTGCACTCTGTGTCTGTCTCATTTTTTGGCATCCAGGTACCTGCTTTTCTGTGCTGGGTTGCTCAACCTAAAACAGATCTTCTCGAAATATTTGATCTCCAAATTATTTTATCTGACAGCGGCCATGTCACTGAACAAGCAATCGTTATTATAGTTCAAAAGGGCAAACAGTCAAAGTTATTTTATTATGTGAGTTGACTCGAGTCTCGAGATACAACGAAATAATGCAAAACTGCAAAGTAGCATTTGTCATCGTGATAGCAAGTGAACTTTTAAAGCTGGAATAATGAGTGGATTAAGCATTTCAATCGGCAAGAGAGGAATAACGGATGAACTTTTTTGGCAAGGAGAATTGGGCATCACAGTCAGGTACAAGGGAGAAAGCTATAGCCTACAATTAGGTAAGACAACACGTTTTATTTTCGCAACTTGTTTATTGACTTATTAATAGCAATTTGCTGTGGAATAGACCTATGTGCCGATCGGGTCCAGACGGGTCCGGTCGGGTTCGGGTCCAGCTTAGACGGGTCCGGGTAGTACATTTATGGCATTTCTCGGTTCTGCACAGGTTCGGGTCCAACTTTCAAAATAATAGTCGGGCCGGGTCGGTTCCGTGTAGCACATTTACGGGTCTCTTCGGGTTCGGGTATGAATTTTTGGACCCGTGAAGACCTCTAGTGTGGGCTCGTGTGCGTGGTTGCCAGATAGATTAAACGTGTTCTTTTAACAGAAAAGCTCTGATAGCTCGTAAAGACAGTATGTAATGTTTTGTCTCCTTTATTCGACAAAAACAAAAAGTGATTTCAAAAGAGTGATTTTGGTCAAGTGTTTAGTCTTTTAGCCACATTTCGGTCTCGTCTTTTTTCGTCAACGATATTGCAAGTGTAGTTTTAGTCACGTTATCGTTAAATGGTGTCACCTCTCATCGTCTCGTCTTAGTCATGGAAAAAAAGGTCGTCAACTTACATTTTTCGTCATAGTTTTCGTTAACGAAATGAACACTGCGCCGCATCCAGTGTAGACAACATACTGATTATAATGGCTTCTATTGTCTTTTGTCGCATCGCGCCACTAGTTTCTGGTGTAGACACGGTGTTAGTGTTGCAAAATTCAAAAGAACTACATATTTACCGCATTTGATGTGGAACTACTCTTGTCACTATTCTCTGCTGCTTTTAAGTCCAATTTTTGAATGCCCTACCCTCGCTAACTTCCCTCCCTCTCGTTCACTCAGACATACCCCTGATAGCACACGTACATCTCTGAAATGTCTATTTGATGTGTGTGTTTACGTCTGGAAGACGTATTTTTTAGAGTGTTTGCTCATCTGCAATATGTCTATAGGACGTTTCCTGTCAGATGTCAAATAGACGTTTAGAAGATGTCTTTAAGATGTTTATGATTTAGAATGTAAAACTGACATCTTAAAGATGTCTATCAGATGTTTGTAAACAGAGGGTGCTTTCCAGATGAAGTGATCTTTAACAGACGTCTTCGTACATGTGCTATCTGGGACGTCAATGCTTATGTTGTATGAGTGCCCACTACTGGCGGATCCTCTGAAATGTGTTTAAATGGAACACCCTAACACTGAGTCTACACCGGACACAAGCGGCGCAACACGACGCGATGCGTCAAAGACAATAGAGCCCATTATAATCAGTGATATTGTCTACACTGGATGCAGTGCTACGCTACGACAACAAATTCCCAACAGAAAACAGATTCGCCGTTCTATTTCTGACGTAGTCCAAGTTGGTGACGGATGGTTTGATGCGTTCACTGTAGACAGCTTTTAGCTGCTGTGGCGCCCTTGATCACTTGGAATCTGATATGGAGCTGATTTATTATGTTAGCTTGAGAAAGCTAACTTACAGATCTACTATTTAAACTTATTTAAATTACTATTATTCTTAGCAAAAATTTAAACATTAGGCTATCTCCTCCAAGGGCTTTCAAGCTACAACAACCAAACTCGGGTCAGACCTTCAGATTGTTACTCGGGTTGCTACATCTTTTCTAACTGAACCAACGTACGATTTTCATAAGACTTATAGAGTATTTAAGCTGTCTATCACTAGCAAAGCTTTAATGACTAGGACAAAATGCTAAAGCATGTTAGTTATGTGCTATTTCATGTTATAAATGTGTTAAAACATGTTAGAAACATGCTAATTCACGTCAGCAGCATGTTAAACATGCTAGCAACATGCTAATTCATGTTAGCGAAAATGCTAAAACATGCTAATAACATGTTAATTCATGTTAGCAACATGCTAAAACATGTTAATTCATACTAACATTGTGTGAAAACATGCTAGCTACGTGACAATTAATGTTAAAACATGTTTACAAAACATGCTAATTCATACTAGCAATGTCTTTCTCTCTTTCTCTTCCCACTTCACTAAATTTAAAGCTTATAAAACTTTCAAACTTTTATATGGCTTTGTCAAGCCAACATTAAAGTTTGTCCCAACAAACTTTAGTTATTTATATATTTTTTTTCCTTATAAATTTGTTTATGCACCATTCTTTAGGCCTGTATGTATGCTTGGGATGTTAAAAAATTAAATATAAACAAACCATTTATAACCATTTATAACCATTTAGAATGATTTTTACAACTATATATTTATTCTTGGCGTGAACGGGCCTTAAAGGAACACTCCACTTTTTTTGAAAATAGGCTCATTTTCCAACTCCCCTAGAGTTAAACAGTTGAGTTTTACCATTTTCGAATCCATTCAGCCGATCTCCGGGTCTGGCGGTACCACTTTTAGCATTGCTTAGCATAGTTATTTGAATCTGATTAGACAGTTAGCATCTCGCTCAAAAATGACCAAAGAGTTTTGATATTTTTCCTATTTAAAACTTGACTCTTGTGTAGCTATCATTGCACCTGCTGCACCCATGGTACGGCAGCAAAGTTCCTTGATTATTACGCCAGAATGAGAGCATAGTTCCTAGCCATATCGGCCTAGAAAATCGCAACTTTTCATTTTCCATCAGTCTTAGTACACGATATAACTACACAAGAGTCAAGTTTTAAATAGGAAAAATATCAAAACTCTTTGGTTGTTTTTGAGTGAGATGCTATTGGTCTAATCAGATTCAATGAACTATGCTAAGCTATGCTAAAAGTGGTATCGCCAGACCCAGAGATCGGCTGAATGGATTCGAAAACGGTATAACTCAACTGTTTAACTCTAGGGGAGTTGGAAAATGAGCCTATTTTCAAAAAAAGTGGAGTGTTCCTTTAAGCCTGGGATACACTGCACGATTTTAGCAATCCTATCACTGTGCAACATGATCTATTAAAGGTGGTACAGAGGATCTTTTCGTCGACTGAGTTTTTTAAATGAGCGCATGCGTAAGAACAACCCCCCTCCATTTCGAGTGAACGCCTCCCAAAACTCGTGCACGAGTACTGGAACACGAGTGTTTACCACCCGCATTCGCTGTGTTATTAAGCCGGGCACACATTTAACGACTAGCTAAAACATTCTAAGACTGTGCTCAACATACAGCGATTGTTTCCTGCTCCTGAAGCAGATTTAAATACTTTCACATGGAATTTGAACACCGACTGTAATCGCAGACTGAACGCAACTGGCTCTGACTGGACGCGTTTGAGCGTGATCAGTCATAAGTATCAATTTACATTCATAATCGGCCTTACAATCGACTTAAAGCCGCGCACACACTTAGAGGATTCATTATGTCGGACTCACCGCAGGTAACTCATAATCTGCAGTTGTTACTCCTGTCTCCTGACAAAAACATTGCATGCGGCGCCTGTGGAGTGTGGAAAGTTACTGGAGTGCGCAGCCACGCGTCTCTCACAAGGAACGTAATGGCAGGGATTGACAAGCCAGAGGGCCAATCGTTTACACGATGATCGTGTAAACGATTGGCTGATGTTTTTAAGGCCCTACCTCGTGCACAGATGATGTATATTAATAATATTCCATTCAGTGCACCTAATAAATAGTCTTTTATCAGTTAGTAAAGACAGGTTCAAGTAATATTGCAAAAATGTATAAAACAAAACATCCTCTGTACCACCTTTAAACTTGGGCACAACATGCATGTAGACTGTACGATCATGACAGTTACTTAGGCTACCTATTCTTTTGCATGTCATGCGCGAATCGGTGGGCAGTGCTAAACAGGCAGTGATGAAGTAGGCCTTGATCTTCTTCTGCAGAGGTGGTGCTTGCTGCCCTTTGACGTCATAGATCCTCACTTTGAAAATCCTGTCGTTTGCTGGGTCTGGTGTCAATTAAAGCTTTTATTGGACTAACAAAGAAGTTTTCAGCTCTAAAACTTACAGGATATTCTTAAAGTATGATGACCTCTTATATGTCAAAAGCTCAAGGAAAATTTGATTTTTCAGTTCATCACCCCTTTAAGTTTTAGCGCCATGTCGCGTTGATTTCATATTTTTATTGGCTGGTCAGTAGATATGGGTCGTAGCAGCAAACACATTGTGTGTTGATCATTCTGAATTTCTGACACTGTCAGAAAATGATCATAGGCTATCTTTGGTCGCAAGACCGTGAAAATGGCCGTCTTTGAATCTCTCTCACTGCACGACATAGGACCACCGATTAAGAGCCACGATCACAGAAATTGCCACGATTGTTTCACGATGGCAATCTTTCGTCTGGGACAGCCAAAAATCGTGCTGAATTACTTTAAAGCCTGGGATATGCTGCGCGATTTTAGCAATCCTATAAGATCATTACATCATTGAGTACGGCATGCATGTAGACTGTATGATGATGACTACTGAATCGTGAGCTACTATGCAAGTTTCTATAGAAGAATAAAACGTCATCAGCATGCACTAGTGGTTAACAAAAAAACCATGTTGAATCACACTTTGGCAGCTGCAGTTTTTATGTGTACTGAAAAAAAGGAAGCGGCGAAAGAAGAAGGGAAAAGAGCTTGAGGTAAGCCGTTTTAAGTTTTAGTGCCGTGTCGCGTTGATTTTATGTCACATATTTATTGGCTGGTCAGTAGACGTAGGTCGTAGCAGCAAACGCACTGCGATGATCATGCCGGATTCCTGACACTGTCAGAAAATGATCGTAGGCTATCTTTGGTCGCAAGACCGGGAAAACATCCGTCTTTGAACCTCTCTCAGTGTACAACATAGGACCACCGATTAAGAGCCACGATCACAGAAATCGCCATGATTGTTTCATGATGGGACAGCCAAAAATCGTGCAGTATATCCCAGGCTTTAGTCTGAATCAAGGAAGATAAAGATATAGTTCTTGATTCAATCTAGATTTTTAAGAGTGCATAGGCTACATTTTTTCTTAGACACTTGCATTTTAGAGAGGTATAATTATAATTATTACCGTTATAAAAAAAACATGTTGACACAATATATGGGCTATTAGCAGAATCAAATTAAATTTTTATTTACTGTTGTAAATATTATATACTAATATAATTTAATAGAACAATATAAATAATGAATAATACATCTGTATCACCTAATGTTTTTGGAAATATCCCATATATTTTGTATGGTAAGTTTTTTTTAAGAAATCATAAGAAATAAATAAATTGAACCATTAAAAACTACTATTGACAACAGTTACATAAATACCTTTGAATTTAATTTAATTCTATAATACTTAAAGGGTTAGTTCACCCAAAAATGAAAATTCTGTCATTTATTACTCACCCTCATGTCGTTCTACACCCGTAAGACCTTCGTTCATCTTCGGAACACAAATTAAGATATTGTTGATGAAATCCAATGGTTCAGTGAGGCCTCCATTGCCAGCAATGTTACTCCCTCTCAAGATCCATAAAGGTACTAAAAACATATTTGAAACAGTTCATGTAAGTTCAGTGGTTCTATCTTAATATTATAAAGCGACACAAATACTTTTTGTGCGCCCCAAAAAAACAGAAAACAAAATAACGACTTTTTAACAATAACTATATGGCCCAATTTCAAAACACTGCTTCAGAGCTTTATGAATCGAATCAGTGAATCGGAGCGCCAAAGTCACATGATTTCAGCAGTTTAGCCGTTTGATAGGAGATCCGAATCACTAATTCAAACAAAAGATTCATAAATTTCAGAAGCTTCATGAAGCAGTGTTTTGAAATCGGCCCATATAGATATTGTTGAAAATTCATTATTTAGTTTTTTTGGTGCAAAAAAAGTATTCTTATTGCTTTATAATACTAAGATAGAAGCACTGAACTCACATGAACTGTTTCAAACTAGATCTTGAGAGGGAGTAACATTGCTTGCAATGGAGGCCTCACTGAGCCATCGGATTCCATCAACAATATCTTAATTTGTGTTCCAAAGATGAACGAAGATCTTACGGGTGTAGAACGACATGAGAGTGAGTAATAAATGACATTATTTTCATTTTTGGGTGAACTAACCCTTTAACACTAACAGAACTCAAAATATGAATTATAATTCTGCATCCTGTTTGAGATGCCTATAGATTAAATTCATTTTGAATTCAGAAATGGAATATAAATAAAGAAGGCACTCTAAAATCTTAATGGTGCACCACACTGTAAGTCATATATGCTCAATACTAGTCATTTATTAAAAACTGTTCAGTATCTAAAATTGCTATCTTGGAGTGAGAAATAAGAACACAGTTCTGAAGACGTGAACTGAAAGACCTTGATAATGTAATATTTCGAATATTGAATGTTATACGAGATTTCAGTCCATACCCCAGAGACCAAAGCCTCGGCTGCAGTTCTATTATGATCTTAATCCTAACTCAGCCTTTTTGAGTATTACTCCTGTTGATTATTTTATTTCCAGCGCTATACTCTTTGCAGAATCACAGATTGAACCGTTGCCAAGGTCCCCTGACTGTAAAGTGCCATCAAACAGCCGATGCATTTTAATGTTCTTGCAGACTCCGTATATGAGAACAGTTGTGTTATAGATTTTGGTCAGTGCTGCACGTCTGAAACACTTTACAGTCAAATTGAGGAAGGTGAAACAGTCTCGCTGTCTCAGTGGCAACACATTGTGTTCCATACAGATGACTCCCATTAAAGGTAATGACATGACCATTCACGAAGGACAGGGATTCA